>PVHX01012566.1:0-58687 GCA_004024805.1 Geosciurus inauris
ATTGCAAAACTATGGAAGCAACCCAGATGCCCTTCAATAGATGAATGGATAAAGAAACTGTGGTACATATACACAATGGAATATTATTCAGCAATAAGAGAGAATAAAATTATGGCATTTGTAGGCAAATGGATGGAATTGGAGAACACTATGCTTAGTGAAGTAAGCCAATCCCAAAAAACTAAATGCCGAATGTTCTTTCTGATTAGTAGGTAAGAATACATAAGGGGGGGTGGGAACGGGAAACATAGGAGAAATGCAGGAACTCTAAACGTGGTTGGGGCAGGTGGGAGGAAGGAAAGGGGAATAGGCATAGTAACGATGGTTATTTGAGATGGTCATTACTACCCCTGGCACATCTATGAAGACTCTAATGGTGTGACTTTATCTGGTTTGCAATCAGAGAATTGGAAAAACTGAGCTCTGGATATGTACTATGACTTGAAATGCATTTAAATAAAATAACTAAATTAAAAAAAAAATAGCCTAATTTGATATGTAGGTGAAATGAACAGCTTATGCCAATTCAGAGGCAGGCCATTGTAACTGTAGCAACAACAGAAATTAGTTGAGTATATACAATCTTAAAGCCAAATCTAAAATTTCAGATTTATTCAATAATTCATGATAAAAGTGATAAAGTGACCAGTGCTCTAATTTTTCTATAGGTAGATGATGGTATTACCTGATACAAATGTACTTGTTTTTTCCCACTTAAAATGGCAGGATTAAAAGAATGAGGTGAATTTTTGCACACTCATAAAACTCTAGTGAATGTAATTTAAGAACTAAGGCCTGTGTTCATTAAACATACATTAGAGATATGTGGGTAGTAAAAAGTGGCAGAACTTTTTTTCTAACCTTTAGAATCCTATGATTTAGACATAACACCAGAGCAGTGGGGTTCAGTGTGGTTTTCCCACTAGAAACAGCAGCCACATTTGAAAACTTGTTAGAAATGCAAATCTCAGGCCCAAACTAAATAGGTAAGACATCAGGCTAGTGTTCTTTCTAATGCACAAACAGGTCACTTCCAAAGCAGGGTTGAGGAAAGGAAGGAAGGAGAAAGCCAAAAGACAGGCCCTGATGGGATCCTGAGAACCAGTCAGTATAGAGAAAATCTGGAAAGCACTGATACTATAAATATTCTGAAAGGAAGAGAAACCTTCTGCAATTTTTACCTTCTAGGATTTGGTGGACCCTGGAGTCCCGCAAATACTGCTGAACAGCATAATCCTTCAGGTAGCCGTAGCCTCCATGCATCTGTAAAGCCTGGTTGCAGATCTGCAGGGACCAGAACCAGCTGTCTTTGATTCCAGGAAGACTGAGAAATAGATGGCTTCCCTACCCACCCTAGTCCCCAATATGGCAGCCTGCAGTAAACTAATGAGAGGAAGAACAACCAACAGATAACCACCCACACCCAAGAAGGGGCTCTATACAGCCAGAGACAACAAGAAAATCCATGTATTGAGTTTGTCAGTTCCCAACAATCAAAGCTCACAAAACTCTGAATTTTTCATTTATTTGTTGCCTGTGAGGGAGAAACTGCCCACAACCATTCCGACTGGATTATATGAACTTCAGGTACCACCTAGTGGCAATGACGCCTCATTGTAGAAAGGTCTTTGCCCTTACATTGTAAAATGGTAATTAGTGCTAAAATTTGGGCTAGCGGTGCTAGGCTGCTCTAAACCTTCCAAAGGTTCAGTGCATCTGCAACAGTGCCCTTTGACAGTGCCATAGTAAAGTGTGTAATAGCATGAAGACTAAAAAGCCAGCTACAAAAACTACCATGCAGGCCTTTCACAAGCTAATTTACATCCTTAAGTCTGGAGGTGATTCCTATAGCATCCCAGGAGGGCTAAGTTTCAGAGCTGGCTTATGATTTCAATATCCCTGTTCCAGCCCAAAAGGGCCAGATGGCTTATCACTTACTGCAGAACATTCCTCTGTAGCAAAGAACTTGGCCATGGAGCACAGGGCCACTGCATCTTCCCGCTCCTCCTGCAGAGCCACCGCAGCAGTACGGACAATCAGCCTTGAGGCAACCAGCTTTGTTGCCATATTTGCTAACTGGAATTGCAGGTACTGCAGCAACAGGGGAGAAGAGAACCAAACAAGATAGAGGGGCTTAGACTGGCACCTGATCTGGGACCCCTGATAAGACATCTCTAATTAGGTGCCTTTTCTAAGTAATTTTATGTTTCAAAGTCTCCCACCTCCTCTACACAGAAAACTTACTGTTTTACAAGGTCTAAAACTACTTTTGCTTGCCCTGCATTTTAGTATCACTGCCTCCTAAACAGGATCCTTGGTAAAAATAATGCCAAGTTCTGGCTAAGATGGTGGCACACTCTATGAAGCAATCATGGCCTCCCTCTCCTAGAGAATGTGGGCCCTAGAATAGTTCTAAAAAGAGTGGAAGGCAAATGCAGAGTCACCTGGGACCTTACCTGGCTATTGGCCAAAGGTGCTCCAAACTGATTCCGGACTTTCAGGTGATCTCGGGTGAGGATGACTGAAGCATGAGCAGCCCCCAGAGAGCAGGAAGCTAGAGGAAGAGTGAAGAAGTTCCAACTGAGCCTAAGTACAGTGCTCTTGGCCCAGGCCTTCTCCCTCCCTGCTCCACTCTTTCCTCTCCTTGCTGTCAGAAATACCGAGGTGTCACAAGAAATCAAACACATGCTCAGAAGTGAGTAGGCAAGGCAAACTTTATTTCTGACAGAAGGGCATGCTATTCAATCTGGTTAGCAAGCACACCTGGGTTGGCAATCCACCTGCTTTTATCCCTAATGTGGTACTCCCCCTTGCCCTGATATGAAGAGCTTGGGGTTACAATCTATGTGATTGGCTAATTTTAAAATTGGGGCAGAAAAAGGGAAGAGGTAATAGTTAAAATGGCTTTGATTGGTGTACATCCCAATTAAGGCTAAATACTATATTCTGAAAATGGACCACCAAACTTTCTATTTCTCACTCTCACCAATGTTGATCCGTCCTCCATTCAGTCCTTTCATGGCCATAAGGAAGCCCTGCCCCTCATTCCCAATTCTGTTGGCCACAGGAACAGCACAGTCTTCGAATATCATGGCACGGGTTGGCTGGGAGTTCCATCCCACCTGGCAAAAATCAGGAACTGGGTGGCTGCCCAACAATCCACCATACAGGGTGGGCCTCCCTGTAGACAGAAGTCTGTGAAGCATGGGGTCCAGCACCCTGAGACTTAGAACATGAGAATGTAAAATGAAGAAAAAGAAAAAGTAAAGATTTAAAGGCCTGTCAGCACTCAAAAAGATGCTTATTTCAGCAAAACATTTTTTTAACATATTAAAATAATCTACTTTCTAATGTCTACCCTACTAGACACACATCTCACAACTTCTCGTAGGATCAGGACAGGATCAATCCTCATTTTTTATTTCTCGGTGAGTGTGCTCTTTTATAAGAATAGACTATGTTTATTTGGACAAGTTTATTTTATTTCTAAAGGCTTTAATAACAGTCATCTTTCTTTTAGAAGCTTAGTGTTCCTAAAAGATGCTATAATTAGAGGGGTGAATGCCACGCACTGTATTGGTCTAGCATTTAGCTGCAGAGAAATCAAGTGATGTGCTGGCATCAGCTCATGAGAACCAATTATGCACTTTTTCCTTAACCTGGCATTCGTGGTATATCATAATGGTGGCTTGAAATCAGTCATGATGGGGGTATTTATATCACAAGAATCAGCAAAAGCTACAAATATGAATTGCTTTTTGTTTTTCCCAGAGAACTGGTTTACTAGGATTACACTGGATATGTGAGTCATAAGCCCAGAGCAAATAATATAGGAGTTGAACTAGAAAGTCAGTAGAATCTCTTTCTTCAAACTAAATCTCATTCAGATATTTCACATACAAATAAGATCCTCACTATTCAATCTCATCTCCTCAACTAGGTACTCTAAGACTTTAAAGCTTAATGAGGCAGATATGAAAACCATATGCCATATAAAACACCCAAGTTCCTTTTTGTCTCTGAAAACACTATTGGTTTCATCTCATTTCCTCATTTAAAAACATTCAGCTCTCTTTAGTTGATAAGATAAACATTTTACATAAGATTGTTGTCATTTCCGAAGCCTTATAAAGATTTTCTAATATTTGGAGCTATTCTCTTCTTCTTATCTCCACTTCAGCAGCTGATCTGCATCTGTGCTTTTGAGTTTTCAAACCCATACTCTATTCATCTCCTTCTACTGGGACTTCTCTTTATTGCCAACCAACATCAAAGCCTAGCTTAAAGGAAGCCTTCTGAGGCTTCTTAGTCACTCAAATCATTACTAACCTTGCTCTTTTTTTTATTTGTACTGGAGATTGAACTCAGGGGCACTCGACCACTGAGCCACATCCCCAGTCCTATTTTGTGTTTTATGTAGAGACAGGGTCTCACTGAGTTGCTTAGTGCCTCGCCACTGCCAAGGCTGGCTTTGAACTCATGATTCTCCCTAAGTGCTGGGATTACAGGCTTGCGCCACCGCGCCTGGCTTAAATTTGCTCTCGTTAAGCTCCTTTGAAACTTTCTAATACTGACTGCAATGTACTTTATCTCCTTGAACAGAATAAAAATACCTAAAGGCAATAGCCTAACAAAAAGGCTGATGGTGACCACTTGTAATCCCAGCTGCTTGGAAGGCTGAGGCAAGAGAATTGCATATTCAAGGTCAACCTTGGCAACTGACCATGTCTCAAAATAAAAAAACAAAAAGGGCCCATATGCTTTTCATTTCTGAGACTTCTGGTCAACATAAGATCCTCAACAAGCATCGCTTCTAGAGATAACAAAGTACAGCAAAAGATAGAGCAGGATAAGAAATATAGGCCAAAAGTACAGGCAGGAGAGGTGTTGGGTTGTTAGCAGGCAGCTTGTAAAACTGACAAATGTCACTTTCCCCAGAAACTTAATGCTTCTTAAAAATGCCCTATTCTATTTCATATGCCCTGAATTGCTTCCTGTCCAATAACCACTCACCTTTTTCTCTTTCTTGCCAAAGCTGAGGCCAGGGGTCCCTTTCTCAACAACTATGCATGAGATGCCTTTTGGGCCTGGTCCCCCAGTTCGGCACATGACTATGTAGACGTCTGATTCGCCACCTCCACTGATGAAAGCCTGTGGGATTGGAGAAGGCGGAGAACTGGGATCAGGGAATGCACAAATTCTGAATCTAACATTTGGGAAATGACTTGAGTCCTCTTAGCAATAGAATACAGAGGTATGGCACAGAGACTGAGGAGGGGCTAAAGACAGTGACTGGAGAATCAAGGATTTAGTTGAAAAGAATATGAAAAGGAGAAAGAAAACAATGAAATTATCTGGAATTTGATAAGAAATAGCAAACAGTGAAGGTAAAGAAAGAGAAATGGGTCAAAGTTTCTGTTTCCAACATGTAAAAATCCCATGGGAATATTAACTCAGACTCAGGAACCAGAGGATGTCAGGAGGAAGGAAGGAACAACCTCCAAGTAGCTCTAGGAGGATAGCATGCTGGTACCTTGGAGCCATTGAGGATGTAATGATCTCCTTGTCGTTTAGCTGAGGTCAAGAGGGATGCAGCATCACTCCCACTTCCTGAGGCAACATCACAAGGGGATGAGAAAATGTGTGAAATTCAAGGGGCCCAGCATGGTTCCATCTCCTGGTAAACCATCCTGAGAGAGAAACGGCTCAGCAAGCACTATGTTAAAGTACAGATGGCCAAAGGAATTCTCTGTCCTTGGTGAAAAGTGCTTCCACCAAGCATACTATTTCACCTCTCCCAACACTAGCTTGCTGTTAACCTTTTGCAAGAAGGTTCTAGTCTGTAGCCATGAGGAACTCTGACCTAAAGGCCTCTAGGTCCTGTGGTATCAGGTTATAGGACACTACTCCATGGCCAAACTGCTTGGCAAGCAGTTGGTTATATATGTTAATGGGCAAGGAGTATTCAGTGACTGTACACGAGTTACATACACCACTCCCAGTTAGATCTCGCTTGTGGCATGGCAAACCTACCTGGTTCAGTGAGGCAGTAGGAAGCAAACTTCTCCATGGTACACAGCGGTGGACAAAATGTGTGCCTCTGTTCATCACTTCCAAAGCTATCAATCATCCAGGCACACATGCTGAATAGTATACAAGAAAAGACATTGACAGAAATAAAGACAGAAAAGAAAAGGAAATAGAGCAAGGAAAACAAAGGGCAACAAAGCAGAGTTAAGCAGAAGAAAGATGGGAAAGGAAAAGTCATAACTGAGTAGAATCAACTTTAAATGAAGGAGTAGAATAAAACATGTTCTTGGAATATATACTACCCAGTGATCACCAGGGACAAGATATTTCTCACCTAGATGTTGATACTACATCTAATTAGGTTAAATAAGCCCCTAAAAATCAATCACATGTACTTCCTATTACTTTCTCAAATTCCTGGAGGTTTCATCTGTGGACTGAAGAAAAAGTGTGATAGGACTTGACCACTCTACTGGAGAAGTCTGCTGGTATCAGCTCAATCTAGGAGTGGAGGAGGCTGGTGGACCTGATACTCTGAGTAATGCAAAAGGCAACAGTATCAAGTCCAACAGAAGTAACAGATCTAGTGGGAACTCTTACACACTATTACCAATGTAGTTTCTCAAAAGCAATCCACCTATATGAACAATCTTTTCCTTATTAAATTTGAAATTTCCCAGTCAACTTACATGAGTACCTCACTTTGCTTTACCAGCTTGGGCACTCACTTGTGGATGCTTATATAGGCTGCGGTGCTGGTGCATCCTGTAGCTAAGGCTTCAAAGATGACAGAGGTATCAAGCCTTGACAGTCCAGACCCACCGACGTCTGTGCGGACATAGATCCCTCCAAAGCCTAGCTGGGCTGCCTTCCGCATCACATCCACAGGGAACACCTCCTACATACAAAAATAGACAGTAAGATCATCAGTAACTGATTCAGAGATGGACTCTCCTTTAAGGGTATTATGATAAGAGTATTTGCATTTGGGTGAGTATAGGGCTTCTTTTTTAAATTAATATGTATATATATATTTTTAGTTGTTGATGGACCTTTATTTTATTCATTTATTGATATGAGGTGCTGAGAATTGAACCCAGTGCCTCACACATGTGAGGCAAGCGCTTTTACCACTCAGCCACAACCCAAGCCCAGGGTTTCTTTTAATATGTGTCTGTCATCTTACAATAATATTGGTTAATGTGTGTTCTCTAAGAATTGTTTTCTTAGGATTAAAAAGTTTTTCCTTTTTAATTATCTATAAGATTGCCTTGGTTTTAAGTATTTGTTCAATAAGAAAGGAAAAAAGGTATCAACAAAATGATCAGATGCCATCTGTGAAAGAAATTACCCATTACCAATCCTCTTAATTGCACTACAAGCTGGTAAAAGGATAAGAGACACTGAAAATTTAGGATTATAAGAAGATGAAGTTAAAGGTCACTGATGTGGCACATGTTGAAACATCTAGCCATAAGGAAAACTACTACCTTCTGGTCCCACTCTGCCATATTTGGAGCCATCTCTTGGGCAGCAAAGTCAAAGGCCACTTTCTGAAATTCTTTCTGCTCCTCATTTAGTCCCATGGAAGCTGTGGGCAGGATTGTACATATCAACTCTAGGACAGGAGTCAGAGAACAGAATCAATAACAAGAAGCACTATGAAGTCGAGACGGTGGACTTTTTTTAGCAATTTCCATACACAGTAGAACCTTCAACAGCAAGATGATCACATCACTCATCATTAATCAGTTTCCTGGTTGATGCAGATCAACCTAGGACAGTATATGGTAGCTTTCCAGACATCTCTTACCTTAGTCACTTAGTCAAATACATTTGCAGAACTAAAAGAGGTGGAAGCCAGAGTGAAAGAAATAGGATAGAACTAGGATGCAAAAAGATCAGAGTGGGAAAAAATGATGAATAAAGATACTCACTGAGCAAATATCATCATTTTCTTCCTCCTTTACCCCCAAATGGATCGCTGACTTTATTTACTACTACCTACTTATTTGTAAAAAATCTTTATTTCTTCCTCATAAATCCACATGGAAAGAAATGAAGAGCTGGGTGCAGTGGCACACACCTGAAATCCCAGTTGACTTGGGAAGCTGAGGCAGGAGGATTGCAAATTCCAGGCCAGTCTCAGCAAGTTCAAGGCCAGCTTGGGCAACTTGGTGAGACTTTGTCTCAAAATAGAAAATAAAAAGAGCTGGGGATGTACCTCTGTGGTAAAGTAACTCTGAGTTCAACTCCCAGAACTGTACACCACCCCCCATCCAGAAAAAAAAGAAAAGAAAAAAATGAGGGGCTGGAGATATAGCTCAGCAGTAGAGAGTACTTGCCTAGCATGCATGAGACCCCAAGTTTTACCAGCACTGGGGAAAAAAAAAGGTGTATACTTAGAAAAAGAATATTTGGGCTAGGGTTGTGGCTCAGTGGTAGAGCACTTGTCTGGCATGTGTGAAGCACTGAGTTAGATTCTCAGCACTACATATAAGTAAATAAAATAAAGGTCCATTGATAACTAAAAATTTTTTTTTAAAAAGAATATTTATTGAACATCTACTGTGTTTCTGTGTTACAAAGATGAATATAAAGCTGGGTACGGTGGCGCACACCTGTAATCCAAACACTCTGGGAGGCTGAGATAGGAGAATTGCGAGTTCAAAGCCAGCCTCAGCAATGGCAAGGCACTAAACAAAACTCAGTAACACCCTGTCTTCTACATAAAACACAAAATAGGGCTAGGGATGTGGCTCAGTGATCGAGTGCCCCTGAATTCAATCCCCAGTACCAAAAAAAAAAAAAAAAAAAAAAAGATGAATATGGTTCGTTCACAGAAACGATGACATAATTACTAATACTGGAAACATCTTATTGTATAAAGAGAACTGCTATAGAATTTTAATTCTAGGCCATGCACAGTGGCACACAACTGTAATACCAGTAACTAAGGAGGCTGAGATAGGATGACTTTAAGTTAGATGCCAGCCCTGGCAACTTAGCCAGACTCTGTTTCAAGATAAAAAAAACAAAAAGGGCTGAGGATGTAGCTCAGGGGTTAAAGTGTCCCTGAGTTCAATGCCCAGTACAACAACAGAAAAGAATTTTAATCTTAGCAAGAGCTCAATATACATTAAGAAACCCTCATCATCTTCTTTGACAGAGTAAATGGTTACTTCCTAAGATGAGTAGTTCAAACAACCAAAGGTTAAAGAAATAAATTTGAATTGCATTCTAAGTAAACAATAGGGAATAGTTTTATGTAAATAATGCATATAAAGCCAGGCACAGTGTCCCACGCCTATAATCCCAGCACTTTAGGAAGCTGAGAGAATCGCCAGTTTAAAGCTAGCCTCAGCAATGGCAAGGTGCTAATCAACTCAGAGAGACCCTGTCTCTAAATAAAACACAAATAAGGCTAGGGATGTGGCTCAGTGGTCAAGTACCCCTGAGTTCAATCCCTGGTACCAATAATAATAAATAATAATAATAATAATAATAATAATAATAAAAAATTAGTAAACACAATACAATAACATTCTTTTTAGATAAACAACAAATAGTCAATTTTGGAAAAGGGAATGATCAACAAAAAGAGAGTTAACTTGGAGAAAAAAAGTGAGAACATCAAGTTAAAAATTACACACAAGAATGCACAATGACTGAGTAAAACCATATATATACCCAGAAAAAAAAAAAACACTATAAAAACAAACAAAAGTCCTCATGAACTTTGCCAGAGTTACTGGGTAGAATTTAAGGCATCAGTGTACATGCGTGTGTGTGTACACACACACACACACACACACACACAAATGGTAAAGCTACAAAGAAAAACAGACCAAGTAAGATGAAGAAAGCCTTTATAATACAGCAACTCAAGTGTAAGCAAAAAGCAAAACACCCACAAACCTTTAAATAATATGTCAGGAATCTCTCTAAACCTGTTACCCTACTATAAGAGGAAGTGATTGCATTAGAAATTGAGCAAATTTCCTCACTTAAGATATGAATAATATGCAAAAACTAAATGTAATATATATAATAAATCTTACTTTTCTTAAAAATAATTTAACATTAAAATATTCAATTAAACAATCAGATGTATGTATTAATTATTCATTAGCTGCATTTTAAAATTTATTTTTATTTTTAAATTTTTTGTGCAGTGTTGGGGATCCAATTCAGGGTCTTGGGTATGCTAGGCAAGCACTCTACCACTGAACTATATCCCTAGCCCGTTAATTAGCTTGATGTACAAATACACAATTAGATGGTTTCACTTGACTAATTTAAAGATAATAATTTCTTTTAAAAAAAGGTGGAAAAGGGCTGGGGATGTAAATCAGTGGTAGAATGCTTGCCTAGCATGAGTGAGGCCCTTGAATTTGATCCCCTGTACCCCCCCCACCCCCCCAACACGAAGTGAAAGAGCACCCCCCCACCCACCCATGAAGTGAAAGAGCACCTTCAATGGCTGAAGTTTGCTGCTGGAAATTCTCATATTTAGCTTATTTGCTGTAAGGACAATTTCTTATCTGCTTTGTTATCAACCAGGGTGACCTTGTTTACCAAATTTAAGTGCTAGAAAAGGGCAGTACCTCTTGAAGGAGTTTTAAGACTGAAAAAGAGAACAGTATTCTATATGTTGTGTTCTATACCTTATTGACAAATTTATAGCTCTCTTGTCAATTTAAGGAATTCATTGCATAAGAAACATCACTTATTTAAATTAATAAATTATTTCATAAAACAAAAACAAAAATGATTAGATTGAAAAATAAGTGTCATAAATTGGCTAGTTATCCTTTACTTGACCAAGAAGTCACAAATGGAATATCCCTTACTTGAGTGGCAATTGTAAGGTAAAAAACAGCCCTTTTGTAATTTTCACATCCCCTCTCTAAAAGCCCAAGGCAGTTCCTGCCCCAGGGGGTTCCTCTCCCGAATCTTCCACCTGGGAAACCTTCCACCTGGGAAACAAAGTCTAACCGCTCAGGTTAGCACATCAAAAGAAGACTGCTACTGCTTATCTGTCCCGCGGATTTTAAAGTGACCAATCCCTGGCTTGCCATGCGGTTTGTAGTGGGCTCTATAAAATCCCTCCCACGCGTCCCCCCTCTCTCTTTTCCTCTTCCCTTCGCCCAGGCACCCACTCCCCTGAATAAAGGATTTTCCTGGCTGTGCAGAGGTGTCCATGTCTGGCTTGCCGACACCCTAACATTTGGTGTCGTGACTCGGATGAGGGAGTAATTCTCTCGAGACCCCTCATCCTGAACCGCCGACCACACCTCACAGCCTTTGCCCATTCTTTCAATCATCAAGTGTCCGCGCCCACCACGACCTTAGTTCGGTGAGTCCCCTTTTTGAGGAGAATAAAACTTTGAAGGCAGGGTCTCAAAGGTGACCAGCCGTGGATCGTCTGGTGGTCCCTCTGACTGCCTCAAAGGGAAGACCACACCCCACCACAATCTTCAGGGTTACAGTGGACTTCCAGAATCTCCACACCACTTTCCTAAATTCTTCATCCCTCAGGTCCTTTACTCCCTCTCTCTCCCTCCTTTCCTTTTAGCTCAAATTCTGCCGGCTGGGGGTAGCTTGATCCCTCCCTGTTTACCTCCCTCCGCCCTGGGTCAAATTTTTCGACTCCTCTGGGAGGAGTCTCCAAATCCTAGTGCTAGGTTGATCCGAGGCTCCACCTCTCCGGAAGAGGTTAGACCCAGGGGGACTAGGGTGACGACCCTTCTCCCTCTGTTGGTCTTATTCCTGTCTATTGATAGCTTCAAAGGGACGCTTTTGAGTCTGTATGAATAGACATTTCTAGGTGACAGAATGGGATCGAGCTCTTCCCTCCCAGCAGACTCTCCATTGCATTGCCTTCTTGAAAATCTTTCCACTCTTAATCTTCTTCCTGATATTAAACCCAAAAAACTTATAAAACTTTGCACTCAGGATTGGCCCACCTATCGATTAGATAGCTCTAATCCTTGGCCACCTACAGGCTCCCTAGATCCTAGTCTCCTTAGAGACCTACATAATAATTGTGTGCAATCAAAAAAATGGGCGGAGATCCCTTTATTCAGGCCTTCTCCCTTCTCCAAGCCAACCCCTCCCTCTGCACTGTCTCTAAGTCTCACCATGTCATCCTAACTTACAAACCAAATTCACACAAGTTTCTGTCGACTCTGAAATTTGCCTCACATCGCTTTCTTCCCTGGATACAACAGACTCCAATCATAAGCTTCTTGGCCGTCTGCTCTCGTCTGGCTTATTTACACCTCCCCTCCACCTCCAGGTTTCCCTTCCCCTTATAAGCTGTCTTCTAAAACATCTTGAAAAACTTTACCCCCTTTTTTTAAAATATGGAACACCCTGTGTACCCCCATCCAATTATTGGCTTCTTCTGACTTTTCACTCAGATGAAACAGCCAAAGCTCTTCACAGCCTGGCCTGCTACCTGGCCTGCTGTGGCAGCCCCTCCCCCACAAACCACTAGGTGAGCTTTTCACAGCTGCCTAGGCCTCGTTTTTTCAGACCTCAGCTCAAGGAAAAAAAAAAGGGGGGAAAGGAGGTTAATTTAAAGGAGGTTAATTTACATCTACCTAAACTGCCCCGCCCATTTCTTCTTCCTCCATTCTCTCTTGTTGCTTTACTGAAACAATGGCCATAATTTTTTATCTCTCTCTAGGACTCTTCACTCTTACATTTTTAAAACTTATAACTTTAATTCTGCACGCTAAAGTTGAAACTTCTGATCAGATGTATTTTATCCAACTATAAAAATTTTTTTTACACTCTACTGAGACTAGGTATACCTACCTTTAATTCAAAAGGCCTTCTTCATGTTTTATTTTTTGTGTTTATGTAAACCGAGCACTCATAAGCTAAAAATGGATCCAAATACCTTTAATTCACATGATTTAAAAGGTTCAATTTGAATTGGGTAAATATAAAGACGTCTTTAAAATTACTCAACTCACAAGTCTTTCCACGTGGTCAAAGGAGTAATAACTTGTTAATGTCTATAAAATGTCTAATATATATCTCATTGTCAAAAAATTTCTTCAAGGGAAAATGTTACTGTTAAATATGCTTGTCTAATGTCTTGATTTTTTAATGAAAATAAGCAAATCAGATCTGATATTGAGTACTCAAATATGTTTATTAGATAAATTTGGTATTGGATTTACAATACCAAATACTTTTAATTCCTTTAAATTCCATAGGATAACATTTTAATGTTTTCATAAATGGTAAATTTTATCAACAGGATATAAAATTGCTTTGTCATCATTAGAAACAGAATTACTTAATTTAAAGCCCAACAAGTATAATTCTATATACTTAAACATTGTGTTTTCATAAATGGCAAATAAATGTAATTCTCTAGCCCAGCCTAATTCTATCCTAAGATTGAAAGCCAACTCAACAAGAGGTCATAAAGGTTTATTTTTGTTTTATTTACTTGGACTATGTTTGGCTTTGATTAAGTAATTGCTTTTCTTAAAATCTAAACAGTACCCTCATGCTGGAAATTCCTAATATATAAGCTTACTTAATTTAATTTAAAAGTTAAAGTCAATTGTCCTTTCTTTCAGCACAAAGGTTTATAAATTCCTATAAGTTTTAAAGGTTTCTACTGTTGCCTAAATTCAAAGTTTACAAGGATTATTTTGGGATGTGGATCTAAATGAAGGGTAAATTTCTAAGGTTTATGTTTATGACTAATTTAACTACAATTAATATAAGCTTATTCAATTTAAACTTCAATGTACTGATATAAAAATCTGAAACATTGTTCTGCTCTTGATGGGATACCTTTCTTACATTTGTCGGGTTTTAAATTACAACTATGCTTAAATAACTATGTTAAAGTCTAGATTTTTTTTTGAGACCTAAAGTTGATTAATATAACTACATCAATGCAATTATGGTTCTATTAATCCTATTTTTATATTAAATGTGTTCATATCTTCCAGGCATGCAAGTACTTAAAGTAGAAGGTTTAAAGAATGTTAAATCAAGCTGATGTTCTCCAAACTAAAGTTGTATGGTAATTTTACACTTATAAGGATAACAAATTTTATTGAGGGTTTATTTCTATAACTAAACCTGTAATCCATAAGATAGAGTTTTTGTTACCTTTTACACTGGGGAAAAATTTAAATGTTTCCTTAAGTAAATGAGAGCCTAATCTATTTAAAGTCTAATATTATAAGACATAATCGTTACTACTTTTCCACACCAAAAGGGTTAAAAGCCCTCTCAGCCTCTCTTTAATTCATGTCTTAAATGTAATATCATATTATATTAACTAACATTCATATGAAGTCAAAAAAAATAATGTATCTAAACTTTATAAAATGATATTTAAAAAACAAAGATCAACTTCAGAACTAAGATACTTTAAGATTTTGCAAGGAGCCCTACCTTACCTGAGATAAATTTCTGTCTCCCAGCTTATTACAATGGCTTCAAAGTGGGCCACACTCTATTTCATTTAAAGTTATGTTCAAAGGATTGTATTGTAAAGATTACTAGGATTTCAACCAGAAAGTATAATATAAATCACCCAAATTTTAAGATAGCTATTACACAAACTAAACTTATTAATCTTATTTTATATTTTCCTTAAACTCTATGGCTATTGTGTTAACATTCTATAGAGGTACTAATTTAAGAACAAACCAACCCAGATTATTTTAAGATAAATAAGCCACCACCTGTTGTATAGACCTTAAAGTTAAAGCCCAGTATCCTTACTTTGTAACTGCTGAGATTGCCTTGCTGAGTGTTTAAGATCAAGACTTAAAACTAAAATTCAATTAAAGGGCCAAGAAAGCCAGTATTTGGCTCTTGCCCTCCGAGTCAGGCTGAATCCAAAAAATGAAGGAACATCTCTGCATCTCTAGGCCGCAGGACCTCCTGATCAAGGAGATTTCTGAGACCGTTAGAGAATCAAAGAGCCAATGAAATGCCATACAATGAAGGGGAAGGTCACCGAAGAGGGAACTGTGTTCCTCCTGCTTCCCGAGGAAGCCACTTGTGGCCAGCACCACACCTTGACCTGTCCTAAAGCAGATGGCACTAACACAGCTGGAAGCTGTTTCCAAGTTCCCTAAAAGTTAACTCAGGTGGCTCTTAACATTGGTAACAACAAGAGTCAATTGTACCTGCTTCATCCTAAACACTCAGCAAAACCATAACATACCCATTCCTGGGCATTAAAAAATATATAAATAGTTTAATGTAACATACATACATTAGCCCTCCAAAATACATATGACTGGAGGCTACAAAGGAAAGATTCTTACACAGTAATGTAACAACTATCAAGAAAAACTGCCAAAGTCAGAGATTTTTAATCAGTTTATGGCCTACTGAGCTTCCTAACCTACACAGGTAGGCTTAATGTTGACTAATATAATTTTCTAGCCCTAAGTAATAAAATAGAGGGATCTCTACTAAACAGAAGTCATAACAATAAAAGGGATATTTTACAAAGTTAGATGATATTAAACTGGCTTAACCACATGTTAAAGATAAACATCTATGGCATTAAAATTAAATACTGTGTTTACATGTCTTGTCCTCTCCAGCCTTCTTATGGGGACAAATCCTCAGCTCCTATACTTCCTAATGAGAGATTATTTATTGATCAGAATTAGAGAACTTATATATAATTATTCCCTCATTCACATAACCATCCAGGAGTAAAAAAAAAAGAACTCTAACACCAGCTAGATGCAATCGCCTATCCTAAGGGGCAATTTACCCCTCCTAAAATAGACCTCTTCATGGATGGTCCTAATATGTCAGGGCCTTCAGTTCAGCTTCTCAATTTATCCAAAGTTAATAACATTTTAGACTGCTCCCTCTGTGCAGGTTTAAACAATAACTGATTCCCATTGGTATTCCTCTCAATACCTCAAACTGACCCCAAGGGCCCCTCCCTCCAGCCTTTGAGGAAGTACCCATTTTCATACACTTCCTCTAGTCCAGTTCCCTGTGACCAGATCATTAAAGTCTTTTCCCAACCTTTGCTCTGTCACGGTTCCTTTCTAGTGCAATGATGTCCTAACAAAAATCTAAGCCTCAATATACCCTTCATCTTTTATGTTCCCTCCACCTTGATTCCTCAATTAACTACGCAGCCAGGCTAAATTAATATGGTTTGTTACCACCTCCCTCTCAGGGCAAGACAAACTGTCTTCCAACCACTAGTAGTTAAACTCACTCCAGTCTCCTTACTCCTTACTCGCTGCCTTCAGGGTGAAGGCAGAAGAACTTGCTTATGTGGTAACCGCTATTCAAAGGCTTAAACAACAACTTCACGAAGCCAGAGGCATTGGCCACCTCTTTTGCCTCCCTACAATGGCAGATAACATCTATTGCCCAAGTTTCATTGCAGGACCATCAAGCCATACACCTCCTAACAGCAGACAAGGAGGAACATGCCTATTCCTGAAAAAGAATTCTGCTGTTATATCAACAAAACTGGAATGATCAAGAAAGATAACAACACCCTTCGTCATTTAATGAAAAATAAGTCAGGTTTGATAGAAAACATCAAACTCCTTTAGGATCTGACTGATCAGATGTCAATAACCCCAAAGAGATAAGATCATGGGTTTTCTTTTCAAAATTCCCTTGTATAGTATATTTTTCCTGATTTGTCACCCCCTGCCATGTCTGTTCAAATTTATTCAATCTTAAATCCAGCAGGTTTCTAATCAGACATTTAATCAGCTTCTCCTCAGGGATCTTCGGATTCTCAAGGAGGACAGTCTCTCACCTGCAACTGTTTCCTGAGACTCTACTCCCGCATTCCTGGCTTCTGCCTTCACATCTACACTCAGGGAACTGGCCCCACCCACTGGCAATGCTATGGCTGCAAGGCACCTTTTAGACTTCTCATCTTGGGAGACCCTAACCTTTGGGGCCTGGGTGCTCTACCTTCTTCCCCTACCCCCTATCCTGCTCAACAGACGTCACCCCAATTCCGCTCGAAGCAGCCAGGAAGAGCCAACGTCGTCCACATTCCCATCCTTATAAAATCAAAAATGGGGGAATGTAAGGTAAAAAACAGCCCTTTAGTAATTTTCACATCCCCTCTCTAAAAGCCCAATGCAGTTCCTGCCCCAGGGGGTTCCTCTCCCGAATCTTCCACCTGGGAAACAAAGTCTAACCGCTCAGGTTAGCACATCAAAAGAAGACTGCTACTGCTTATCTGTCCCGCGGATTTTAAAGTGACCAATCCCTGGCTTGCCATGCGGTTTGTAGTGGGCTCTATAAAATCCCTCCCGCGCGTCCCCCCTCTCTTTTCCTCTTCCCTTCGCCCAGGCACCCACTCCCCTGAATAAAGGATTTTCCTGGCTGTGCAGAGGTGTCCATGTCTGGCTTGCCGATACCCTAACAGCAATCACTTATCATATTATAGGTTTATTTATCTGGTGCCTAAAGAAATTCAAGGTTTGTAATCTCTGGTAGAGTTTATCAATTGCAATAAAAGTTCCTGCAGTTGTTTCAGCAGCACAAGTGTGTTATTGCTACAGGTATTAAGTTTTGAAATCTACACATCTTGCACACAGCCTGGAGCATTTGTTTCTCCATCAAGACTAGCATCCACCTCTACATTCCCGTGGTCTTTAGAACCTCTCCTTATTCATTTTGATGAAACAAACAAAAAAACTATAAGTTTCTTCACTTCTCTAAGCATACAAGGTGACCTAGACGGTCTGGGGTGACAGGATGTGGGGCAATTAAATAGTAGGGGAGGGAGGCTGGTCCCAAAATGACAGGAGGAAGCAGGAAGTGATCTCTTTGGTCCTGGAATTATTGGACGCAGCAGGGACATGACTTAAGTGGCAAGATGGAGTGGGAACCCGGCTGTAGGTGACCAGACCGAGCAGGGACAGGGTCCGGGGTCAAGGGGCGGATCGGGGAGTGGGTCTGGGGATAACAGGACTAAGAACGAACTGGGTCGAAGCTCCAGAGACCAAGTTGGGGTGACAAGGTGGAGCTGAAAGAGGGTCCGGGAGTGACAGGACGAAGTGGGAAGCGGGTCCTGGGAGACTGGACCGTACTGAGAGCAGGTCCGAGAGTCACAGGACACAGTGGCCAGCGGGTAGCAGGCCCAGGAGTTACAAGACAGATCGGGGAGCAAGTCCTAGGTGACTGAACAGCCCGTAAAGCGGGTCCTCGGGCGATAGGACCGAGCGGGGAGCCGGCCCTGGAGTGGGGAGACTGCGGATACTCGGCTGAGTTCCAGACACCCGTGTCCAGCTCCCCACTTGCCCAAGGCGAGCCTTACGATCGATGCATGAGGTCAAGCTCCGGTGGCCGCTGTTCACGGGGGCCGGGAGATTACTGCGCAACCGCGCGAAGAGCACCCCGACGTTCCGGTAGCCGCACCACATAGCCGCTGCTCTTGCTTAGCCAAAGCCAGTGAGACCAGGAGCTACGCGACGTTCCCTTCAGTAAAGATCTGAAGCGGGCGACACCTGCCCCCACTGCACCCTGGGAGTTGTAGTCCTTCAGAAGCCTTCGCAGCCCTGACGTCATGCAGAAAAGTACGCATCTGGACTACAACTCCCAGAGACGCTCGGGTTTCCGGCGCAAAGGGGTCGCGTCCGCCACAAAGGCCCTTGCACGGGCTCCTGGCTTTGGGCGCCTGGCGGTATGTTTTGCGGATCCTAGGGTTGGTGTTGTGGGAGAATGGTTAAGTGGATAAGATGGGGCTCAAGGGAAGACCTGGGAAGAGTTTAAGGACAGGCTATTCGAGATGGAAATGGCACAGTTAGCGGAGGGAAGAATTTGAGACCCTTAAGCACAATTATCTGCTCTTCTCAAGTCGGAGACACTTTAGACTTCCTCGCGTCGTCTCCATCTTGTTCGGCGCAGGTTTTGAAGGGCAGTGGAGTCCCTTTTTGTATCTCCCTGTTTATTTCAGAACCCTCTGAACTTCATCGCCCTGCAGAGAGACCATGCCGAGACCTCGGAAGAGACCAGCTGGGGTTACTGGCCCAGGTGAGCTGCACTGAGGATGCAAAGTGGCGGCCCCCAAAAGAATGTTTCCCTAGGGCCAACTTAATACTGTTAATATTCCTCCTTGCTTGTGGAGAGAAGCCCTTGAGATTTGTCTGTTATCCCATCATCCCTTATCACTCTCCATCTTCTTTATTCTTCTCACCAAGGTTCTACCTAACGTCCCTTCCGCTTGCTTGTTCATCCAGTTAACTAAGGATATTTGCGTTATGGGTGACATGTGCTGGGGTAAAGAATATAATTCTTTTGCGACAACATGGATGGAACTGATGATCATTAAGTCAACAGAAAGAGAAGTACGATATGTGGAATCTCAAAAGGGTGATCTCACAGAAGTTGAGAGTAGAACAGTGGTTACCAGAGACCAGGGAGGGGTTGATCAATGGGTACTAATTTAAGGTAGGATTAAGAACATCCGGTGTGCTACTACACAGTAGAGTGAAGACAGATACCGATAATATACTATACACTTCAAAAAGTGAGAATAAAGCATTTTGAATGTTTTGACCATAAAGAAATGATAAATGTTTGAGGAGACAGATGTTTAAACCAATTTAAATATTACACGATGTGTACATGTATCAAAACCTCACATGGAACGCCATTAATATGTACATGTTTTATGCTTCGGTTAAAATTTTAATTTTAAAATTTAAAGATTTTTAAGGGAAAATGCAAACAGGTGTAAGTGAAAGAGACTGAATTGTTGGAGGTATGAGAAGAGTGAGGAATACCAGGGAAAGCCTTGGGAAGGAAATGGAATTTGAGTCCAGCCTTAAAGAATAATAAGGCTTTCTACAGGCAAAGTTTTAGTACCCAGAAAATGTGAAGTCATTTCTATATTCACAGAGATGTGGCATGGTAAGTGGATGAAAGGCAGAAAAGCAGTAGAAGGTAACTCATAGGAATGGCAAGAGTTCTAGATTGACTATAATACATAATTATTTAACAGCACATGGTGTTTGTAGTGTGCCTGTTAGCTCTTAAGGGACTGCTGGGTAGTTGGGCCAGGAAGGTATGCTGAGTCCAGAGATTTAGATGTCCATAAATGATATTTAATCTTATAATCTCACATGTTGATACTTTTACTAAATTTGGAGGCAGTACAGTACAGTCATTAAGCATAGATTCAGACATAACAGAGTGGTAGGCCCTGACCTTGTATCTTGATTCTGTCATTACTGAATTGTGATCTGGAGCATTTTCCAGATGAAGAATACAACATCCTATAGATGATGTAGATTAACTGAGTTAGGGTTAGGGTGACATGTATAGCTTGAGGTCTCAGATAAAGTTTTTTGGGGGGCCGGGGAGGTCACTGGGATTGAACTCAGGGCCATTGAGCCACATCCCCAGCCTATTTTGTATTTTATTTAGAGACAGGGTCTCACTGAGTTGCTTATTGCCTCACTTTTTGCTGAGGCTGGCTTTGAACTTGTGATCCTCCTGCCTCAGCTTCCCAAGCTGCTGGGATTATAGGCATGTGCCATGGAGCCTGGTTAGGTGCCTTGGGTATAGTATGAACTTAACAACTGTTAGCTATTGAGTGCTTAATGTACCCCAGGCACCTTTTTTCTAATTCTCTTAGGAAAAAAATCCAGTGTTTACCATGTCTTCAAGGACCTGGATGAACCATTTTTTCCAGTTTTTCTTGGCATCTTCAAGGAGCAAAAAGGCAAGCATAAAGTACAGTGACCAAGAGGGAAGGAAGGATGAAATGATAATAATGGATACTGAGCATTTATTATAATGCCAGGAATTTTCCAAGCCTTTTGGCTGTTTCCTCAGTGGAAAGAATAGCCAGAGTAAAGGCACAGAAGAGACAGAGAGGGAAGGAAACATTTATTAACTGCTATAAGGACCCATTAGTCTTAACCCTATAAGGTGTTCTTTTCTCACTGAATCATAATCCAGAGTACATCCTGACAGACAGACATTCTTGTCCAGTTGTTTGGTGTTTTTTTTTATATTTTTTTTTAGTTGTTGATGGATCTTTATTCATTTATTATTTATACGTGGTGCTGAGGATAGAACCCAGTGCCTCACGCATGCCAGGCAAGCTCTCTACCACTGAGCTACAGCCCCAGCCCTCTTGTCCAGCTCTTATAGATAAACTGAAGTTTTTTCTGTATAACACCAGAGGCTACAGCTAGTTTTTGCAGGATCCAGGATTTGAATCCAGGTATGAGACAAAAGGGTAAACCCCACAATAGAACATTACCTCTCAGCAAGAATGATAGTTCTTTGCTTTTTGCTTCTCCTGTAGAAAAGAAGGGCCTATCAGAAAAACGTACCAAATCTGAGAACTCAGGTGAGGCATCAGCTGAAGTGGAGAACTCCAGCCCTCAGAAGACTTCAGCATTTAAAAACTGTGAGCGGAATCTAAGCAACTACTGGCTGATGAAATCAGAGCCAGAGAGCCGACTAGAGAAAGGTGTAGATGTGAAGGTGAGATTGTGTACCTGTCAACAATCCCATCATGCTATTTTAAAATGAAAGGTTAATATGGGGCACCATAGGGTTCCATCATCAGTATCTCATCTTCAAAGGGTAAGAAAATTAAAAAATGAATAAAATCAACAGACTTTATTACCATGAACTACAAGTTGAGTATCCTTATCTGAAATGCTTGAAACCAGAGGTGCTTTTGATTTTGGAGTTTTTTGGATTGTGGAATTTTTGTTTATACTGTACAGGTTGAACATCCCTAATCCAAAATCTAATCTAAAATCCAAAATGCTCCAAAGTCCAAAACTTGAACATTGGCACATTTCAGAGCTTCTTGGATTTCAGATTTTTTAATTAGGCATGTTCAACCTGTATCTATCCACTATTTAGCCAGGGGCTAGCAGAATTTCTGCAAAGGGCCAGACAATAAGTACTGTAGACTAGTGGGTCTTATATTCTCTTATTTTTGTCCTTGTAGCAAGTAAGTGCTTATAACACTTAGATTAGGTTTGGTTTTGTTCATGTAATACTTTATTTACAAAAGCAGGCATGGGACTAGATTTGGCCTAAAGATTGTAATTTGCCAACCTCAATCTTAGCTTGCTTTATTTACTCTTACCACTTGTCATGCTCCTAAGTGTCTCCCTGCCAACAGTTGGTATATATTCAGGGAATGAATATAAACCCATTTTAATAGCCTGGAGAAAATATAAGTAATATTATAGAAGAAATACATAATACTTTAATAAGTAAAATGTAGAGAATCAACAGATTACTTTATCATCTGGATTATGCATTCAGTTGGTCCTTTTTGTTAGAAGAGATAACAAGATAACACAAGGGTTACCTATTTCACTCATCATCAGTGGCTCTGTGATGAACTTATATATTTCCATTATAGCCTGTAGCACCTCTCAGTGTTGGGAAGGGACTGTCTACTTCAATATATGTCTATTAACCGGCCAAAGATTATTTAGTGAATGCTTATTTCCTCTTAGTTCAGCATTGAGGATCTCAAAGCACAGCCCAAGCAGACAGCATGCTGGGATGGTGTTCGTAACTACCAGGTAAGAGGATAGATAAAGGGCAGGACTTCTGAGACCTAGGGCAGGATAAGTGCCTGCCTGGTTCTTGTGACTTATTCAGCAGCAGAACCTTTTGGCCAATGTTGCTTTTCCCAGAATCCTTAAATCCTTACCTGAAAGTGTTTTGAGAAATATGTAAATTATTCTTGATTGTATGCAATCTGCAAATGGCCTGGTTCTGGCCAGTGTCCTGGTATAAATCTGGGAATCTTGGCACAGTGAACAGACTTATGAATTGGGGGGAAATTAAAAAACAAAAACCCACCTAATAAAAGTAGACTTGATTTCTGTTTAAAGCTAGTACTTCCCACTGGTAGAAAGGATAATCCTTGTTTCTTCTCTCCTGGGATAGGCACGGAACTTCATTAGAGCCATGAAACTGGAAGAAGAAGCTTTCTTCTACCATAGCAACTGCAAAGAACCAGGCATTGTAGGACTTATGAAGGTTAGGTGGACAGGTTTTAGTCTAAATTCCTGTCCCTACAGAGAGAGTCTTATACATGTAGATTTAAAGTGATACACCTTAAATAGGTAAATACCATAGTCACAAGAACAGAGAAAACTGTTGTGGCCCCTTCCTATATGATAAGGACTAGAACAATACAGGCCTTCATGTCCACTAACATAGCACGCATTTTTCTCCATCTTTAATCTTTGATCTCACCAAAAACAGGCCTGAGCTGGGCGCAGTGGTGCAAGCCTGTAATCCCAGTACTTAGGGAGGCTGAGACAGGAGAATCGCGAGTTCAAAGCCAGCCTCAGCAATGGCAAGGCGCTAAGCAACTCAGTGAGACCCTGTCTCTACATAAAACACAAAATAGGGCTGGGGATGTGGCTCAGTGGTCGAATGCCCCTGAGTTCAATCTCCAGTACCAAAAAAAAAAACCCAGGCCTGATAGCTCTTTCATCTAACAGCGATCAGGATAAAATCACTAACTCTGCATTTGGGGCAGGGGGAGTGCCAGTGATAACCTTTACCATTGAGTTTTAGAACATTGTTTCTAGAAACATTTAGAAATGTTTCTAAAAATTTATATTAAAACCAAAGATTTCCTGACTATACTTGCCTTAGGCTATGTGTTTTTTCTAGGTATTTGCATCCTGATTGAGAGTAAGAATATGTAGGGTAAGAAGTCAGAGTTAGATATGTATTAAAGATTGGCCATGGAGCTGACCAGGTAGGCAAATGATTGGGGACTTTGGGTTTGGTTTCAGATTGTAAAGGAGGCTTACCCAGACCACACACAGTTTGAGAAAAACAATCCCCATTATGACCCATCCAGCAAGGAGGACAATCCCAAATGGTCCATGGTAAAGACTGACTATTCTTCCTATTTCATGAGAGGGGAAGGATGGACAAAGGGAGAAGGAAGGTGTGTGGTGCTATTAGGACAAGGAACACAGCCCAGTTCTTATTCAGATGAGATTACACTAATTTTTGGAGGTTAGAGCAGAAATTAGCAGTGCTGCCAATGGGAGCCTCTTGCAAGCAGTAAAAACAGTGGGTGGGCATGATGGCATGGGTGTGACTATAGGCTTAGATGCTGGGGAAACTGAGGCAGGAGGATTGCTTGAGTTCAGGATTTCAAGCCCAACTTGGACAATATAGTGAAACCCATCTCTTTAAAAAAAGTGCAGTAGGTGAGTCTGGATGGCTTTATCTTTCTGATCCATAAACTTGTCACCTAGGTAGATGTAGAGTTTGTTCGGATGATGAAGCGTTTCATCTCCCTGGCTGAGCTTAAAACCTATCATCAATCTCACAAAGTTACTGGTGGCCCCTTAAAAGATATGGCTCTCTTCACTCGCCAGAGGCTCTCAATCCAGCCCGTGACTCAAGGTAAGAGTGGGCCCTTTCCCTTACCCACATAGCAGAAATGACCTCACAAAATCACATTTACTAACTGATTAAACTTGGGCACAGTATTAAACCTCTCTAAGTCAGTGTCCTCACCTGTGGCACCAAGGGAGAGAGTTGCCCATAACTATGTATCTAGTGCCAAGTGCTTGGCACTTGGTAAGACACTCCATAGTTTCTGAATGCCTGTGTTGGCAACACGTAAATTACCTATGAGGATGGGTATTAACTTCCCTATTCAAGAGGAGACATAAGACCTAATTCTTCCTTTCTGTCCTTTTTGGTAGAAGAGTTCGATTTTATTTTGAGCCTGGAGGAAAAGGAACCAAGTTAACTGAAACAGTATTGCTGGAATGGAGAAGCCATAACTCTTAAAGGTGGCAAGGTTTTATAAGACAAAGGAAGATGTGCAAAGGCTTATGTGTTATGTTCACCTCAGATCATGTATGCAGATTTTTTTCCTACTTCTTTCAATAAATGTCAAAGTTGGAAAGCTTTTCTTCTACAACTGCATTGGGTGTGGTCGAATACTGCAATGCAGAAGATCTCTTACCTCCATGCTGGCTCCCTTTGTCACTTGGAAGACTCAAGGCACCTCTACTATCTACCTTTACTGTTGTTAATAGTTAAGTAGCAGATAGCAAGATTTAGGGCTGAGTCCCTTGGTCTGTTAACACCCTCCAAAACCAATGTGTGGGGTTTCTCTACACCAGCCTTCTTCACCTGCCTCTTAAGTGATCTGGGTTCCACAGCAGTTTAAGCAATGAATGATTTCAGGGCAAGTTGCCAGATGGGGTGAAACCTGAATTCACTTCTTAACCATGAACTTGTCTAAAGTAGGTGGCTAGTAAAGTGCTCAGCTTTGTTCACTAGGGACTCTCTTCTGAGAAGGTACTGTGTTAGAATTAGGATGAGCATCTCTCTTTCCTGAAGATAGTAGGTGGACAGTGTGAGACAGAAGAGACCACAGAACCTGGTGGACCTTCGGCACAATGCCTCCAAAGCCACAGGGGCTTCCTTTAATTTAGACCATTAAAACAAGTGTTCTTTTAAAATACAGCCATTGAAAAGACAACACATTGAGAAACATGTAAACACTGCACTGCTTAATTACAAGTTGCACTGCTTGGTTTAGTACCTATGCACTCCCAGGTCTGGGGACCTTGAAGGAGGGGGATAGGGGACCCCTCACTTTTACAGTTGGCAGAGAATAGAGAATGGGGGTAAAGTCAGAGAAAACAAGATCTGGCTTGTGCACAGCTCCTGAGAGAAAGCAAATTCTGTCTTCTAGTTCTCCCAGAAGAAAGGTTGAAGATGTTAGGAAAAGTTGGAAAATGAATTTGTGTTGTCATTTGGGAGGCAGAGGAATTGACAAATGCTTTCTACTTAGAATTCCAGCTATTAAAGGGAGGCATACCAGAATCCAATCTCATGCTCTAAAAAAGGCAAGAACACAGAACCCGTCTCTCTGCTTAAGCCTCAGCCTTGACAATCCAAGGGCAGCTGAATAGGGATCCTATACCCATGGGGATTGTATGTCGCACCTGAACTCAGGGTCTGGTGTGAGGGAAACAAATTTGCCTTCCTTGATTCTGCTGCCACCTGTCAACCACATATGTCATCCCAAATGTCTTCCCCTCATCTCAACAATGATCCATGGGCTCTGCCCAGTCAAGGCCCAAGGTTGCACAGATTTCTGAGGAAGCAAGGATTCCCCTTTTTCAAAACTAACTAAAACATGAGATAGGAACAAAATCCTCTACTTTCCAAATAACCAAGAACTCAGACCACCAAATATTGGCCAATGGAGTCTGGTTGGTCCTTCTGTAAAGGGAAGGGAGGCCAACAGAAGAATAATTCCTGGTCATCCCTGATGGGGCAGAAAAGACAGTGAATATCTTGACTACTATAGGCACGAGCACAGAGCAACAGGAAAAACTGCCGTTTTCTCTAGCATAACATCCACCAGAGTTTTTATATTTTGTGTTTTTAAACAAAAAATGCCAGTGGTCCTAAACTTAGGTCAGTGAACTAGTGATGACAAAGATGTAACTTGGCAAGCAAATTACTGAAGTTTGTGGCATCGAAGTCTGCCGCTGGGGCCCTCATCTCCCCTGTCTTGTAGGTAGAGGAATGAAGGATCTTGGGGTGAAAGTACAAACAAAATTTCCAAGTGTTTGAAACCAAGCCCCAATTTCTAGAAGTCAAATGGAGGGCAAGGAGTGATGAGGGTCCACGGTTAAAGAGGGAAAGGATCCTGGCCCCTTTCCAGGATATCTTTTTAAAGGAAACAGACCCTCTTGCTTGGGGCTTGTTAGGGCACATAGAATAATACCATAGAAAAACCCAGACCTCAGGGTTGCCAAGCACAGTCACATGGTGAAAGTAGACAGTTGCCATTGCTTTGACCCTTCCTCAGTGGGCCTGGCTCAGCCTCTTGGCTATCCATGCATGACACTGACCTCCAGGCTTCTTCACACTCAGATATTCCTCACTGGTGAGGGACAATCAACCCCAGGCACTTCCATGGGTTTCTGTCTGAGGACATTCCTGACTAGCCAGAGAAGATACAGAAAGGAGGTGTCCGGTGCAGTGAAAGGCCAGAGAGAAGGTGGCTTGTGGAAACCTCAGAGCACCACATCCAAGACTCCCAAAGAGGAGTCTTCCTGATCTCCCTGCAACCCCACCTTTTAGATGGGACAGGCCCAAATCCTCCTGCTACTACCTCAGTCAAGGGGAGTATAAGAAATGACTACCCAGGGCCCTGTTGGCAGCTCTGAATTCCAGGGACATGTTCAGATCCTGTATTAGGAAGCCCAGAGAACTAGGAGCCAAGGACACACTTTCAGCTCTCTGTGACAAGAGGCAGCCCATGAGGAAGGCCTCAGCAGACGGCTTATTCCCCAGGGATAGATTAGCTTCCAGGATTCTCCCTCTCCCTATCCCACATCAGCCACAGAATCCCAAGGAGACTGCTTCCCAACCCAAGCCCCTTAGGTCCTTCAGATAAAAGAATTTAAGTCAAAAACATGAATTGTTTTCAGGTTGCAAGTAACGGTCAGCTGAGCCTCACACCATCTTCCCCTCCCCCAGCCGCTGGTGTTTGGTAGACGGGGTTGCTGGGGTGGAAGCCCAGCAGCTTCTTGGCCCAGGGGCCTACTGCCTGCTGTTGTTGTCAGACAGCTGGCTGGGGGTCCGCACCTCACCCAGGGAGGTTGTGCCCTCGAAGCGCTGTGAGGCGATGGCTGCCTGGTGGGACATGCTCTTCCGTACGATGTCGCCCTTCCGCCACAACACCACTTCCTGCAAGAATTGGGAGAGGAAGCAACTTGACACCTAAGAGGGATGCTCAGAGAGATGGGTTTCCCAGAGGCACCCACCTTTGTTTAGGGGAATCTTGGGCAAGAACCTCCCCTGGTTCTCTCTCACCAAAGTGGTCGTTGTCAGTACCTCCCATCCCTGGTATAGCCAGAATGGTATGGCAGTTACAGGAGTTAGGCCTAAGAAAATAGACTCTGGGTATCAAGTGAGAACCATCATTCCTGCTGTGTGATTATGGGTAACCTAATATTTCCAATTCTTGGTAAAATAACAAGTAGCATAGAGACAGCAGCTCTCTCCTCTTACCATTCTGCTTAATGTAAAATACAAATTCCTCCACGGGAATGATATCCTTTCTGTTCTGTCCCCAGGGCATCCAGGACCCTGGAGGAAACACCTCACCTGCTGCTTGAAGTAGCGCCGTTCCTCCTCGTCTATCAGCACCAGGTTGAGGTAATAGCGCACAGAGAACTTCTTGTTAATGTCCCGCATGGTAGGCGTAAGCTCATATCCTGCTAGGAAAAGCCGGATTGGGATGGACTCTCCTGTAAAGGAGCAAAGTAGGAATCAAGGAAAGGGATAAAGTGAACTGCTCTGCCTTACATCAAATTCCTCTCTGACCACAGCAGGTAAGATGCCAGCTGATGGCATGGAACACTAAGCAAATGCTTCTGCCTTTTGAGAATCTGCATTCTGCTGCCCAGCAGTTTGTTGAAGCAAAAATGTGACTCCAGTTTCATTCCAATCTTGCTGTGTCTTTGGATATCTGCTCACCATTCTGATGCAGAGAAAGGCACAGGGATGTTATTGTTAAGCATATTTTGATTACAGGCAATGTGCCCAGTTACTGGGTTTTCAACAGGCAGTTGCCAAACCCCAGCTGCTTTGCGACATCATTGTAATACTATCTCTTCTCCATTTTTATTACTATATGCCCTCAGAACACATCCCTACTCTAATGTGAATTCACAGCAGGTGGGGGTGGTCTGGAAAATAGAAAATCCTCATTCTAGATCCTGTTTTCCATTAACCAGTTTATGACTTCTGAGTAAATCTGTAGCTTTCTCTGGACCTTTACTTTCTCACATGAAAAATGAGAAAATCCAACTGCATGATATTCTAAGTCCCTTCTAGCTCTGACATTGTATCTTTCCTAGATAAAGAGAAACAAAATTAGGTCAGAAATTCTACTGAAAAATGACAAACCTATAATAGCCTAAAGCTAAATAAGAATGATCTTTGAGTTATCTGCTTTTTTGTCTTGTTTCTCAATGTTCCAATTCAGTTGTCCAGGAGAAATGATAGTTGGCTTCACTTGCATAGCTAGTCAAAAAATAGAACATCAGGGAGAGGAAAACTGGGTCCCATCTCTTCAAGGACCTGGAGCAATGACATCTGAGTCTGCTGAGAGTGTCCCCAGGGTTGTGGGCTGCTAAATCTGTGGAACACCTCCTTCCACGTGAAATGGATTGTGGGAATACTCTGAATGAAATTTTAGAAGAAATGAAATGAAATATTGGAAGTACCAAGCAAGCACTTCAAAATGAGAAGACACATTCTTTATCCTTGATTGCTAAAGAGCCAATGAAGAAGACAGATAATCAAAGATTCACAAATAAAGAAGAGCTTTCAATTCCACTAATCCTAGGTGTAATATTAGTTCCATGGAGGTGGGGGAAGGACCATTTCCCGCTGGTTCCCAGTGTTATCTGCAGCACCTGGTGGTGTGGGTCAGTGTAGCTTGTAGTGCTCTTTCATATTTGGTGAATGAATTCAGAGAATAAATCATTTTGTCAGAGCTAGGGGCTGGTGGTGTAGCACTTTCCTAGCATGTGTAAGGCTCTGGGTTTGCACCACAAAAATAAAATTTAATTTAATTAAAATAAATTATTGTAGCAGAAGGTGAAAGTAGCAAAAATGACTACCAAGCATGAAACTCTTAGTCTAAGCTACAAAGAATGACAGCATGTCAATAGGAAAAAGTTCAAACTATCTTAAGTGTTCAAACTATCTTAAATAAGTACTTTTCAAATATGTTTCTAACAGGCCCTAACTTTTGAGATTAAATCTGAGATACAAGCCCAGTAATATAAAAGAAGTCATCATGGAGCTGTTCTGGGCAAAGATGGGGTAGGAGCCAGACATTCCAGATTCAACCTTTCTTTTCGTCCTTGTCAGCACCCATTATGTACAACTAGAGATTAATAAACCATAGGTTAATAGGACATCTCGCTTCAACAGTATAATCCCCTCAAGCCCTTCCACAACTCTGTAAGGGACTGAGGAGAAAAGGCAGCAGCTGAGGCCCTGGGCCAGGAGGCTCACCTCGTACTGGTGCCCCATCCATGATCTCGTACTTGGCTATTGTGTCGTTCTCATGGTACACGTTGGGGCCTGTGCCTGTTGTTTCCCGTTTGATGATGTCTATCTCCATGTGCTTGATTTTGATTCTCACCAGCAGAAAGTATATCTTTCCTACAATGACATCTTTCAAGTGGTATCTGGGAGGAGAAAGACAAGCAAGTAAGATGTTAGTACAGTGGATGGCCTCTTTTTGTTTGTGTAGAGAGCACACTACTGTGGCCATACATGTTGGTTGAAGGTCCAGTTGCAGGGCACATCCCCTTATCTTCCCATCCTCACTGCTGTGGTGGAATGGTTTTCCAATATGTTCTTTTCATGAATCTTTTTTTTAAATAGATTGTAGTTATACTTCCTGAATCTTAAGTGTCTTCCATAGCCAATTCAAAGGATAATACATGATACTTACCTGTTTGTATTTGTTCATCAGCTTTGTTTCCTAGCACATACCTTTTGTATTTGTATATGTATTTTTATGTGTGTTTTTCTAATATATATGAGGCCAGCCTTTATAAACACAGGAACCAGGTCAGTCTGTCTTTTTGATCTCCACATGTCTTTTGGTAACTGGGTCTCAATGGCTTACAGCAAACAGTTTAGTTTGCTCTGAACTGGACAGACCAAGCACATATAGTAGAGTGAGATGAGTGGAACTCCCTCTGCATCAGTACCTGCTCTGGGCTTTGCTGAAATGACTTGTGCTCTATGAGCTCAAAGGAATTCAGCTATATTGTGTAACACTTTCTCACTCTTCAAACTTTTCTCTGGGTCAGTGCATAGTACTAGTCGTCTGTGGACACAGCCCTGTATCAGCCATAGCAGAAAGATAGCAAACTCTCCAAACCTGAAGCTCAGACTCATGGGACATGGATGCTGGCAGGGAATTCAGAATTTAACCTACTTATATTACAGGTGAAAAAAAGGAAGTTGGAAGAGAGAGATCATTTGACTGAGATATGAATAGAGGGCAGAGACATGAGGTGAACCCAGGTTCTTAGATCCCAGACTTGGGTGCTCCCCACTATTTCACAGCACCCTTCTGCTTAGACTGTTGGGAAGACTACAGACAGAGTAGATAAGCTCAGCACACTTGCAACAACAGCAGGAAACCACCTGCAACATTTCACAGGGATGCTTAGAGACCATGGATTCTAAAATTTCCTAAACTTTGACAAATGGAACATTCCTTCATCTAAATGAAATCTCACACAAAATCATACATGTGTGGGAGACATAAAAAAGCTGTAGTTGAATCGAAAGAAGGTGGAGGGTCTGAGGGTCTTGACCCCTAGTTTTTCCTTCACCTCACACTGTGTGTGTTTGAAGCCCACTGACCTTGTCCATACTCCTCATTTTTCAAATGAGTTACAAAAAATCGCTAACCTTAATCAAACTGTTTTTGTGTGTGTGTGGTGCTAGGGACTGAAATTTGGGCTTTGCACATGTTAGGCAAGCACTCTAATACTGAGCTATACTCCTAGCCCTTATTTTATTTTGAGGCAGGGTCTTGCTAAGTGTTCCAGCCTGGCCCTGAACGTGTGATCCTCCTGCCTCAGTCTCCCAAGTAGCTAGGATTTCAGGTATGCACCACTGTGCCCAGCTTACCCAAATTTCTTAATGGCAGAATAGGACCTGACTCTTAGTCTTGGGTTCATTCTACTACATATAAGTTGTGTATGTTCTCATACAGTGCAGTTACATCTGTTACAAGAAGAGCAGTGGTGTGTATTCATCCCGACTGTATGTAACTGACTCTCTAAAGCACCTTTATGCACTAAATTTGGTCTTGTATACACTGCCAATTAATGACAATTTTCAGCTCTTACAGGTGGCACTGCTGCTAGTCACTGCCTTCATGATATATTTGGGCACAGTATAGGACCATACAGAGCCCTGAGGCAGTGAGGATAAAAGAGAAAACTATTTCCATGTTGGGCCCAGATCAGCCTCCCTCTCAGCACCTCATTTCCTGTTCCATAGGTGGGCCAAGCCAAGCAGGGCTGGTTCCGGGTCACACTAGTCATTTCACAGGGAAAAAAAAAAAAAAATGTTTCTTTCATGCCTGTTCCAAGAATCAACTATGTATCTGATTTTTAAAAATTCCATTGCCCTTCAAAGGCAAATCATCTGGCTCAGGTCCCTTTACCCCAGCCTCTGGTTCACAGTGGGCCTTGGGGGAACCACAGTGAGAACTATAATTAGAGCCTTTGTGACTTTTTTTTAAACTCTGACTAGAATATCCTTTTTACTTTCGGGTATTTGATTTTTAAACATCTTATTTTTTATTTTTAATATTTTATGTATTATTTTAAAAAGAAAGATGGCCCTGAAACTGTCAGACTGCCAGGAAGTTTTGTGGTTTATAAGCAATTAAATATTTTGGTAATTTTATAGTAAAAAGTTTAATATATACACAGCTTCCCAACTTGCCAGCCAAAATAAATTTATTGTAAGATCTTTATCATATATATCAGGTATTCTTTCCACATTCATTTTAGTTTAGGGAGGAAACAGTAAACCATTACCAGTGTTTGACTTCCTCACTTAGATTTCTAAAGAGAGGGAGGAAACAAATGATAATGGAATTGTACTCTGTGATTATTCTCAGCCACTGAAGGAAATGGCTGTACCTAGAATCAAAAACAACTTTAAAGTTGGCTTGATTTTGAAAGCCATCTTAGGATGTTTAACTTAAATATACCATTTTAATTAAATATAGTTTAATTTACATTTATATATATATATATATATAAAGTAAAAGTTTATATTTCCTGGTCTATCTATCTGTAACCAGCCTAACATATTCATTGTATTATTTCTGTGGTCTTCCCCCCAAAAGCATGTCACATAAAGCAGTGGCATCACTGAGCTCTGTTAGTTTGCATTCAGATCAAGTTCTATCTTAACATCCCTAAATAATTACTCTATAACCTTGGTGCCCAGGACACTTACTTGGATTTATTATACTCAAACTCAATGTGCAGGCAGTCCTCAATTCCGACTTCCATCTTGATAGAAGAGTTCAGCTCTGGGTATGTGCTCAGTGTGTGAACTACAATGTCCATCTCTTTGACAACATCATTGAGGCGGCGGCTGATGGTAGCTCGAAGGAAATAACTGTAGGAAATAGAGCTGTCATGAATGAACACTCCTGACCTCCAGATGCTACCTACATATAGGCAGCAAATTGACCTACTTGAGAGAACTCCTTACAGTGGTTCTTAATCTTTGAGGGCTTTGTATCCTTTTAAGAAGTTATGGGTCCTTCTCCCAGGAAATGTACATATGCACCTATATGCAAAATTTTGCAACCACAATTCTAGAAAGATCAAAGACCTTCTTCCCAAATCCTTTTTAGGAGTCTGAGCTTTGGGTTAAGAATTCTGTTCTAAGTAAAAGTGATATCTCTGTACTTACGTCTTTTGTGGCCCTTATCACTATTTACCATATATTCACGTGCAGGTTTTATTTCTTCAACTAACTCCCAGCTTTCTGAGTACAGGGATCTGTCCTGTACCATACTTTTATATCCACATGCCTGTTCACTTAACTATATTCAATCAATAAACATTTTTCAAGTTCCTCATAGTTGATAGAGGGGAATAGGAAATGGAGAAATTGTCAGCTATCCATTCGGCAAACTTACTGAGCTAAGTACTGTACTAGCCATAGGATGAATAAGATGCAGCTTCATGCAAACCTTACAACTCACTAGAGGAGATGAGCAAATAAACCTGAAAATTAGAACACATGGAAAGGGCTAATTCATATACTGTAATCAAGTGCTGTGTGGAAGGAGAAAAGGACATTCCAAGATGAGCAAACCTTCTTGTAAAGCAACAGAGTCTGACTATGAATAGCAAAGAAGTCTCTGGCTCAGCCTTGCAGAGGAGGTTGCTGTGCCTAGGGACAGGTTAAAAACAAGACAGAAACCTCGCCTTTGAAAGTTTAACAAGGCCAAACTCTGCAGCCAGCCACTTTAGCACTGCCTTCCCCAGAATCCCTGTTCCCTTGATGTGATACTGTGCTAATATCCTACAAAGGAGAAACAGCCCATTAGTTATATTTTCTTGTAAACAACACTAAGATAATCTTCAAGGCCTGCTTAAGCATTGCTGGTGAAAGTTATAAAAATATGCTTATCGGATCAACTACACATGTGGGCTTCTGTCCTCTGTGTGGTACTGACTGCTTCCTGGCAATCCTTTTTAGTTATCTCAGTAACTGTCATATTGCTCAAGACGTTTGTCCTTAATCCTGTACATTTTTTTAAGTCTTACTTTGAGATAGGGTCTAAGTTGCCCAGGTTAACCTTAAACTTGCAATTTTCCTGCCTTAGCTTCCTGAGTAGCTAGGGTTACAGGTATGAAAGAACGCACCTGGAAATTTCTAACTCTTTTCTAGTTGCTCAGGTCCAGAGCTTATTCCTTGCGTATGGAAGACATTGTTTTTTCTTCTACAAAGATGATGAAGAGCCAGGCCCAGTAATGCATGCCTGTGATCCCAGTGACTTGAGAGGTTGAGGCAGGAGGATCCCAAGTTCAAAGCCAGCCTCAACAACTTAGTAAGACCCTAAGAAACTTAGTGAGACTCTCTCTCAAAATAAAAAACATATAGGGCTGAGATGTGGCTTAGTGGTTAAATGCCCTTGAGTTCAATCCTTGGGGGATTGAAAAAATAAAAATGAAGACCTTCCAAGTCAAGATTTATAATTCTCTTTCTTGTCTGTGTTGTGCCATTTTTTTTTTAACACAGAGCCTAAGTATGTCTCTGCACCTCACTCCTCTTCCAGCAGCATCCCTCTCCTAAGATCTTTTCTCTTCCCTCTGGCACAACCACTCTCAACGTGCATGCACATTATTGATCACATTGGGGGAGGCAGAGAGGATTGAAAAAATCTGATGTCCACACAAATCTGACATGTAATTGCTCTGCTGCTGAAGGACAAAGTTGCCCAAGTGATTCTAATGTAGGGACCTTACTCAAACATCTTGATCCTTCTACTTTTCCAATTTCCCCCAAATAGTCTCTTTCTAGCTAAAGACTTTGTCCTTTGAGTTAAAAAAAAAAAAAAAAAAAAAAACCCAAACTAACCAATACCCCCAAACAGCTCCAAGTCTTAGACTCTTAAGCTACCTACCACAGGTTCCCTTTCCTTTTTTTTCTACAGGCAGCCATCATAAGACAGTTCCTATACTGACAGCTATGAACTTTTACGTATCTATATATTGGCAATACCTCAAACTCCTGTCTAACATTAGATGAATCATCTTATTTCCCAATCACTTATTCCAGACAGTCCTATCTCTGTCTCCACTGCTGCAAGCCTCCACTATTAGTACATTCTGCTGGTGTCTATTAAATTCCTCCATTTCTACCTGTTCCCATTGTCTCCACCCAAATAAAACCCTTAGACTTTGATCAATTCTGTCTTCATATTTTTCCCACTCATCAAATGCTAAATATTGGCTTTAATCTTTCAAAAGAAACATTACCCTGCCTAAAATCAAAAAGCAAAGTTCAGAACAATCTTTTCATGCTTTTCCTCTGTTTGTGTAATAAGATACATGCTTAAGAGTGGAATTTGGAATTTACAAGTGGAATTTATATTTTCTACATTGTCCTCAACTCATTTTCCCATCTCCTTTACCTCCTCTCTTTCTCAACATGAATCTTAAAGTCTTCATCTAATTTAGTCATACATAACATCTTTCTTTTCTTTTATTGTGAAAAAAGACACATAATAAAATTTATCATTATAACCATTTTTAAATGTACAGTCCAGTGGCATTAAGTATATTCACATTGTTGTATACCATCACCATCATTTGATAGAACTTTTCTATCATTGCCAACTGAATCTGTCTCCCATTAAATAATAACGTCCCCATTTCACCCTCCTCTCAGCTTTTAGCAACCACTATCCTACTTTTGTTCTCTATTAATTTGACTATTCTAGTCAAATTATAAGTAGAATCATACCATATTTGATCAGTCAAAAAAGTGACTGGTTTATTTCACTTAGCATAATGTCCTTAATATTTATCCTTAAGATTTTAGCATACAACAGAATTTGCTTTTTTAAAGATTATATAGTAGTTCACATTTGATTATGGATGTTTAGGTTGCTTCCTAGTTATTTATTTTAGTTATTGTGAATAATGCTATTGTGAACGTGGATGCATAAATATCTGTCTCAGATCCTGTTTTCAATTCTTTTGGATATATAATCAGAAGTGGAATTGCTAGATCATAGATAATTATATATTTAATATTTTTGTGCATGTGGCTCTGGGTATTAAACCCAAGCCCTAGCACATTTTAAACAAATGCTCTGAGCTATAACCACTGAGCTATACCCACAGCCCTATGTTTAATTTTTTGAGAAATCACCATTGTCTCCAACACCTTTCTTTCTGACATAAAACTACTTAAGACAAATCTATTGCAAAAAATATATATATTATTAAGTCCCACAGCCAAGGTTAAATGCCATCTAGATGATCCTATTACTGCCTTTTCAGAGTGATATGATGAAACACTGTCTTTAGTGGTGATATGTCAGTGCTCAGTGGTTATACCTCCCTCTCTACAAAAATTTAAAAAGAATCTACAGACACTGCTGATAGAAAAGGGTAAATAATAAGAAAGAGAGGCATAGGTCTAGCATAGTCTGTACCATCCCAAACCCAGGCTTTCAGGTGAGGAAACAAGCTCATCTATGAGATGGTATCATGTGTTTAGTTACAGAGGAGTCTGCTTTATCCCAGTGATATAACATAATCTCAGGGTTACATCTAAACCTTAGCTGTTGCGGAATTTTTTTCACCCTAGAGGCCCTGGCATCATTCCCTATCCTCAGCATTTCTAAGAATGGAGCGTAAAAACAATCCCTTGTACTTACAATGTGTTAATTATTGATATTATTCCTAATATTATTATTTCATGGTGCCCAGGACCTTGCCCATGTGAGGCAAGAACTGTATCACAAGGCTATACCCTCAGTCCTATTCACTATTTTTTAGAGACCTTGTTATATTGTGTTACATTTCATTTTCTTATCATTCCCCCCAAAGATGGGGAGGACAGATCTACAATTAGAATTCAAATCTATTACCCATTTTTCAAGTGAGAAAGGTAAGGCACCTTACCTTTCTAAGTGAGCTCAGGATCACATGATGTTATGTGGCAGAGCTAGATGGGGTCAGTGTGTCCTCATACCCAGCCTGGGGTGTGCTGGGGCCAGCTTAGTACAAAAGCTGATTGTTGGATTTTTTTAAACATAGATATCATTTAAAGTTAAATTACATAAAATTATAATCAAGTGAATTATAGTAAATATGAGTAATATATACTAAAACCTCACTGTTTCCTAATTATTTTCCTATACTTCACAATGTTCTTTGATCTTGAAGAAATGTACATCCTGTGACTCTGTATGATGGTGATGCTATGTAAAAATGACTACTGTATATCTCTCTCCACTTCTGCATTTAGGGACACCAGGTTGGAAACTGGAAGTTGGCCATGGTGGGAATACTTAACTATAGAAACTAACAAATGCTACAACCTGAGGAGCTTTCCCCCAGAGCACCCATTGTTGAGTATTCTCCAGTACACCATAGCTTGCACTCTTCTTTCTTGTTACCCCCATAAATAGATCTTAAGAAACAGGGATAGCTTCAGGTTGTCACCCATGTGGGCAGGTTCTGGGCATGATGGAGAAGCAGCAGTGACAACTTACCGTAGCTTCACATTCTGTCCTGTGTAGGATTCATACGGCTTTTCCACATGGGTAAATTCAAAGTCGAAGGCCTGCGATTGGGTGATCTCTCCGGGTCGAGCCAAGTCCTTCACCAGGGACACAAATTCATGGTGGTTCCCACGGTCATAGTAGAGTTCTGAAAAGAGAGCAATGCCTTCCCTATCAGACTAGGGCTACACAGGCCCTAGTGAGGGCACTGCAGGCTGGAGGTGCGACTCTTCTGAAGGGGTGTGCCCCCAAACAGACCCCTTCTCTCCTCTTTTTTTAGATTATCTCTTTCCTGACCCATCCCTTCACTATAGATTATCCTTTTACATTCCTTATTGTTTGAAAGTATATTCATAGTAATATAATTGCATTATCCTGATAATAATCTTACAAGATGGATAGAATACGCCTTATCACTCATTTAACAGAGAAGAAAACCGAGACATAACATGGTAATATGTCTGGCCTCAGGACTGAGATTAGAGCAGGCCTCTTCCTGAACTACATCTATATTTATGATTGGCCATAATGGGGATAATAACACAACCTACTTCATAAGGTTTTGTGAGAAGGTGAGGGGGTAATGTAGGTGAAGGATTTAGAACAGTATCTAGTTAATAACAAATAATAAATAGATCCACTAGCTGATGCTCTTACTCAGAAAGGCAAGCATGTGGTCCATCTAAGATGGAAGTTTTAATGTTAGTCCCTCAAACTAAATCAGTGGTGCTCCAACTTTAGTGTGCATCAGAATCCCCTAGAAGGCTGATTAAAACTCAGACTGCTGGGCATCAGGACTAATGTTTTTGATTCAGGTGCTTGGGGTGGGGCCTGAAGATGAGACTTTCTAACAAGCTCTCAAGGGGTGCTGGTACCAGATGAGAAACATCACTCTAAATTCATCCTCAGAAAACATTTCTGGTATATTTTCATGATAAGCTCATGCTACCATTTGTCCTACATTTTATGTCTTTTTGTGTTCTGCTATTTAAGTAATAAGTTTTGCTGTACATGGTCTTTCTTTTCCATTTTGGACTGAAAGCCCTTTAAAGATGAGTCTCATCTCCAGATGGCCCTGCAATGGTGAACACTTAACTCTGACTATAACACCTCTCAGGTATTCCTCAGTTCAAGTTCTGTGCCAGGTCGCCACCCCCAGCAGGACAGATGAACTGCGAAAATGGAGCAGGCAGAGTATACCAGCTGTTTTTGCAGTTTTATTGCTTGGGGAGAAATAGACAGGATCCACAGAGGGCAGACTCCGGGACAACCGCCCACTAGTCCTGGTCTTTGACATCTCTGGGCACACGGGGCTATTTCTCTCAGGAATGACCTGAGTGTTAGGAGCAACAGGGGAGAGTTGTATTTGCTCTGGGCCTTCCCGGACAGCACAAGATCTAAACCTCAATTAGGATAAAGCCTTTTTGGACCCAAGAAATCTGATCTCTTGCCTCCTCAGGGGAAGAAGCATTCCCAGAAAGAGAAAAATGGTTTTAGGTGGTACTTTTCAGCCTGAATGCCAAATCTCCCCTGTTGCTGATACAGGAGCTTCCACTGTATTCATGATCATTCTAAACGGAGCCTTACCTCCAAGACAGGGGGCATTCTGAAGCAGAGTAGGCTGTCATAAGACTTATTGAACTTGGGAAAGGTATAGCTTGGTGGTAGGGCACTTGCCTGGCATGTATAAGGCCCTCCAGCACCACACACACACACACACATACACACAAACAAAAAGAAGCAGCAAAAAACTCCTGAACCAACTCCTGAAGGCAGCAGCAGTATGGATGATCTCACACTAGTGATGCCATTTCCATATGAATTTATAGTATATTATGTGGTTATAGTTTATGGCTGATTTTCCTATGTAGTTAACACTTTGATCAGTCTTTTATTACAAACAATCCTCCTTCTCTTTCAAACACTAAATGGTTTCAGCAGTTGACAACGTTCTGGGTAGTGAGTGATAATCCAAAAATCCACTAAAGGGAGATGACAGCTCCAGACTATGAGCAGGAAAAGTGAGCAATCCTGTGCCCTCCAACCCAAACCTTTGAAAGCGCAGGGAAAGGGTAGAAACAGACTCAGCCAGCCCCAGTGACAAGGAGTCCTCTACTCACTACTGCTACCTACTGCCTTCTATGTGAGAACTCAACTCTTAACTTGGGAACCTGGTACCTCATTTCTCATGTGCTGGATTCCAGCCCTATTTTCAGGGGAGAGAACCAGGCAGAGCAAGGCCCCAATGTCCATAAACTTTAAGTAGTAAATAATAGAGTCAAGAGGAAAACGGGAAGAAAAGAATGGAAAAATACACAAGGCAACATGAGAACTAAACAAGACAGAGAAGGTTCAGAGAGCATTCAGGCTGCCAACATTTGAGGATCTTAGCAACAGTACAGAAGCTCTCTGCCTGCCCCAGCAGGGGACTTGGGCAGAAGAAGTCCTTTCCTGTGTAGCATCACTTTGTCCCTAGTTCTTTTCTTCCTGTCACACATTAACATCAGCTCCTACATCAAATGCCATGGGAGAGTGGCCAGTTTGTGATCTGAGCAGTGCTGGACTAGCCTTTTAAATTCATCAGTTATAAGCCATTTGCAAATGTTTTTGCAAACATTGTGGGCCAAAAGGGCAGAAATAGTAGCCCTGTTTTACTACTTGCCAGAAAGATTGGTTTTTGTCTTGCATAAATTAAAACAAAGTCCAAAGCTGTTCTAACAAGAGGTTTGAGCCCTAAAAAGACAGTTAACTGTCTTTATTCTGTCCCAAAGAAGCAACCACAAGCCATCCCTAATTCTTTCCAACCATGAAGCCCTCAGCGACATACCTTTCAGGCTAAAAGTAGGAACTGTTTTGTTTTTGTTTTTTTAGGTACCCTCTGTCTTTAGTTTTCTTCTGAGTTCAATAGGAGGAAATAACTTTCACACTCAGGATATTTTCATGGTAAAATTTGCCACCAACAAACAAGAAATGAAGTTGCCACTTTGGAAGGAAATTGAGCCAGATTTGCATCACAGGTTGATCCATTGACAGATACCCTGGGACTCGCTACTGGGCTAGCACCACATAGAGTCCAGGCTTCATGTTGGTCTTGGAAGAAATATAAATCAGCAAGAGCCTCGGTTACATCTGATTTTAATAGCCTGGTTGCAGGCTGGCAACCTGGTCAAGATTTGTATTTGCCACAGCCTACTCACATCTCCTGGCCCTGCTAAACCTGCAAGAACAATCATACCTCTGGCCTTCCTTTGCAAACTCAGTTCTGCTCAGCACAGCTCTACTCCAAGCCCAGCTGGTAATTTACTATGTAGGCCTGAATCAATTCATTTAATCTCAACCCGCCTTTCACTTAGTATTTTGAGGGTTAATGAATTAAAATAGAAGTCTCTGGAGATTTTTAAAGCATAGGTTTGATTTGTACTATTGCGCTCATTAAAAACTTTCTAAAAACTAGATAATGTATATTTGGTTTTGGAATACAGGTGTGTTCATATCTGCCCTCCTCTGCAAGTCTGACCTTCTAATTATGTTTGGTTTATTTAACCCCATTAGTCTCTAAGGTGGCTCAGGTCTGCCTTGCATCCTTCACCAGTGTTCCCCAAAGGATTCAAGCTGAGAAATAGTTTTGTCTGCTTCTAACAATTTAGTTCCTCCCTCAGTACTCTTTACTGCATATTTCTAAAAACATGGGCCATTAATTGGGTAGAATGACTAGATCTCAGACCTAGGGCTTGATCTGGAAGGTTGCTTCACCACATATTTATTGGTATTGTTAGAACACAGTCCAAGCCATTGGAAAAAAGTATGCTGGGTGCAGGGAGGGTTCAAAAACTTACTGAAGATAACAAAAACATACACAATATAAGAGAATAAATAAGATCTTATATTCATAATAAGGGCCATATTAAACTATTACATCTGGGTAGTCAGTGAGGACCAAATGGACCATGGTTCTGACAACTCCTATTTTCTCATATACCAGAAGAGATCAGTGTCAACTTGGCATAGGAGTGTCATGAAAGAAAGATGCAAAGGCAGATAAATTGATATTGGCTTGAGTGATTTCTTATCACAGTTCTCTCAGTGAGGATGCTGCTCTAGTGGATACACAAGGGTCATGAATCATTGGAGTTCTCAGTGGCTTGATCATGAGCTGCACCTAGTTCCTTAATGCCTCCTCCACAAGCATACATGGGATGTCCAGACACTCAATGGTAACCAGCAAAGCAAACCTGCTCGCTCCCTTTCTTTCATGAAATAATTCTGGTTTCTTTTGGAGCAGATAAGAAAAAAAAATCCAGGAACAATTTCTGTAAATTCTTAGATCTGACCAATGTATCTAGTTAACAAATATTTATTAAGCATCTTCTATGAGCTAGCCACTGAGTTTAAAGTTTAGCCACTAGAATAATGATGACTGAAGAAGTCTCTGGCTCTCAGGGGAGGAAGACGGGAAAGTTTTTGTTGTTGTTTTTAAGGCATATCCTGCTTGAAAAAAGGTATCAGTGGAGGAAGTTAGCCTGGGGAAGTCAAAGAAGGCTTTCCTGATGGGTGTGATGTTTGCTGGACTTGAACAAATGAGAAAATATGTTGGTGAAAGGTCATACTTTGCAGAAAGCTGTTAATATACAAAGGGAAGATCGTAAGATTGTAGAAGGAATAGAATATATTGAGGAAGATACAAGTGGAGAGGGTTAGGGAGAGATTAATTTGGAAAGATGCTGGTACCAGCTCATAGTTTTGCCCTTGAACCAAGAGAGAGTCAATATGAAGAACTTTGAGGGAACTGACAATGTCATAATTGCCTTTTACAGTTCATCTTTACTGAATATAACCTCAAGGAGAGGAAAACACAGGCAGGGATATCAGGTAGGAGGCTGCTTAATAAAGGGAGTGGCAGCAGAACAGAGAGAAGGCTCAGATTTAAGATATATCACAGAGCTGTTGAAGAGGAACAAAATTTAGAAGAAAACTGGATGCATAAAGATCCTAAAATGACTCCTACATTTCTGTGGTCGAACGGACTCAGGTGACATTAAACAGGAGAAGCATCAGCATGGGGCAGGGGTGTTTCTGTTTGAATGTATCTGTGAGACACCTGAGGGTGTCAGACATGTCTGGTAAGCAGCTAGAAAGACAAGTAAAACTGAGAAGAGAATTCCAGTCAGGACAACGAAACCATCTGGGAGTCATCAGAATATAAGGTGACACTTAAATCATGGGTGCAGAGAAGATTACCAGAGAGTGAGAAGCAACAGGGAATAAAAGTTCCACTTCCTCTAAAACCCTATCTAAAATCAGTCATGAAGGGGTTCAGAAGTCAGGAATAGTAACTTTGTTACATCTCTGCATCACCCATATAGCCACTCCTCCAAACCTCACAGAAGATCCACCCACTTGATACACAAAAAAGGCAATGAAGGAGAAAACCACAGGACCACAACTTGGGCAAAGTTACCCACTAGCCTCGCTCTAGTGCTTTGAGGTCAGTTCATAATGATTGTCGTAGGTGAATAACACAATACTTCATGGCCTGCTTCTTCAGGGGAGCCAAGGAGAATAAAATAGAAACAATAGTTTAAGAAAAGTCACTTTGTGTCTTTTTTACCAAATTGTCTGGTAAGTCTTTACTACCAATTTTAGGAACACAAACTCCTATTTACATCAAATATAACTAGAAGGTTTTTTTCTAATGCCTTGCTCTTGATCAAGAAATATATCTCAGGGCTGGGATTGTGGCTCAGTGGTAGAGCGCTTGCCTTGCATGCATGAGGCACTGGGTTCGATCCTCAGCACCACATAAAAATAAATCAATAAAGATATTGTATCCACCTACAACTAAAAAATAAAAAATAAATAAAAAAAAGAAATATATCTCAAACCCAAATAATAAGAAAATCACCCATCACCCCATATTATTGTACAACTATTTTCTCATGTAACCATGGATACCTTAGAGTGAACTATATTCGTTTAGCACACAGCTGGGATTGGCTCTGTGTACTACAGCAGGCACAGACTTGCCCAAAAGGCAGAAGCAAGAACTTCAAGGCAAAGGGCTGAAATATGTACTCCCTCTAAGCACACATGGTAAGCTTATTGGGGAAGGATATAGGAGGTGTAGGAGGAAAGTAGTATATCAATGATTATAATTGAATTTATGAAATGGAAACATCGCTACCTCAGCTGCTATCATTTTTATAAAAGGACCACTCTATAAGGGGTGTGAGTCATGATTCCCTAAGATGCTCAACATAATGACTGGGTGATTTTATTATCCTTGACTTATAGTTGAGAAAGTTGAAGCCCGGTGAGAGGTCTACACTTCCCAGAATCTCATAGCCAACTTATCCCAGAGTGCCCAGGAGCCCAGGAAAAGTTAACAGGGGAAGCAATAAAAGGTTCTGAATCCGGGTGCGGTGGCACAAGCCTGTAATCCCAGCACTTAGGGAGGCTGAGACAAGAGAATCGTGAGTTCAAAACCAGCTTCAGCAACAGCGAGGCGCTGAGCAACTCAGTGAGACCCTGTCTCTACATAAAACACAAAATAGGGCTGAGGATGTGGCTCAGTGGTCGAATGTCCCTGAGTTCAATCTCCAGTACCAAAAAAAAAAAAAGGTTTTGAGAAAATTTAGTAAGGGTGATGTCTTAGAATTAAGGAGTTGGACAAGAAGCCAGGTACACCAAACAGGTTCCTCTACCACCTTTTCATTTAGATCAGTGGGAAACTTTGATACTGTTCCTTATAGAATGGTGCATTTCATATTACCTGGGCAAGGGATATTCTGGGTTATCTTCCACATATTAGGAAGCTCACACCACCTTGGAGTGATGGTATAGACATAGATTAAGCATGCCAGTCTATACTGGTATTACGGAACCAAAGAAATGATGTGATAACTTTAAAACTCTTATTTTAAAAATACTTATTATCAGTAGGAAGAATTTCTTTACTATTTCTTAAAATGCTTTGTATTTATCCATCTATATTGGGTTCTTTACTAGGAGTGATTTTTACCTTCCAGTGGACTGGAGATGCTGCTAAACATTCTGCTACAACAAAATGTTATCAGGCCCCAAATGCCAACAGCACTGCTGTTAAGTAACCTTGCCATTTAACCAGGAGCAGAAAAGCAGAAGGCATGAAACCCACTCTTCAATTCCTTTTCTGGTACAAACTTCTTATAGTCTGCCTTTAAAATAACCGCAAAAAAGGTCTCTATAAGATCAGGTAGTCCTCAACCTAATTTATTTTTTTAAGAGGCAAAATGTGTGGGGTTAGATGGTGGACTGCAGGGCCAGGCTGCCAGGACTCCTTTTTCTTGGGTTCCTCCTACCTGTGTCCCAGTGTTTAGTACCTCTATAAAAGGGAGGGAACAAATGCTTTGCTGAACTCTGAGGATATGAGAGAGTTTAATAAACTCCTTTTTCAAGGAGGTCTCTAAAGACAGTGTCATATGAGCAGTGTAGGGTATAGGGCATGGATTCTCTGCCACAGGTGTTTATGGCCTACAGGGTATTTACTGTGAACCTATTCCTGATCTCTTCACAAAAAACATTTATTTTAGAAGTGCCTGAGCATTCTAATCACACATAAGCCTCTAAATAATCTTAGAATCAGAGAGAACCCAGTCTTGATGGGCATCTCTCAAAATCTTTTCTTGTTACTGCCTCTTACTGTCTAGTTTTAATGATTAATAATCATGTCAAATATTGTTATAGAGCATTGAAAAATAAATTTTGATCATTTAATTACAGCTTCAGAAACATTTCTTTGGGTTTAAGGAGAAAATTAGACGACTGTGCTATCCCAGGCATGACTTACCAAAAAGGTAAGAAGAACATTCTAATAGAAGTCTGAGAAACACAGTAGGCAGTTGGATTGAGGTAGAAAATTATAGGTCTTCTTTTTCAAAACAGGCACAGGATAGATTGTTTAGAACTGCGATAAGCAGAACTGGTGAGCCCTCTCTCCCACACCATATCTAAAGAGAAAATGGGGGCTGGTGGGGGCACAGCTTAACTCTGGGTCTTACAGCTGTAGATGTCCAGGCAATGGGAAAGCCAGTATTGAAAAACTGGTCTCTCCCTAACACACCCACCTGCAGGTTACACCCAGAGCACCTCACTCTGAAATCCTGGGGGCAAGAAGCAAAGCTGAGAGCATGCTGAAGAGACAACGGGGTCCTAAGGCCAGGCCCAGCCGACCACACAGCAGGGCGCTCTCTCCCGCCCTTCGCTGTCCCCACCTCCCTGGCATTGCGCTGTCACTTTTGGCTGGGAAGACAGTAACCCAGGGGGAGTCACCCACGGGAGGGACTTGTGGCTGAACCCCAGGTCTCCGACTGCAGATGACAAGCGACTGTGACAGGCCTTATTGGAGCTGGGCCCTGAAACATTCTGGTCCCCGCCAGCCCCAACTCGGTGCCTGGCCCCGTCTGAACCACTTGGACAGGGGGAGAACGCGGATTCACTCACCAATCTGCCCGATGAACTCGATCTTGATGCCCTGGTGCTCCAGTCGCTTGTTGGGGTTCTTGAGCGCAAGGCTCACCTTCCCGGAGACCGTCTCCCCGTCGTAGAAAAGGAAATATTTCTCCTTCTTCCCATCCTCCGTCTTGTGCTCGGCTCGCTTCCTACTCTCCGCATCGTTCAGCAGAATTTCCACCTCCACGCTCTGCCCAAAGCCGAAGAAGCTCATCTCACCGCCAGACAGGGCAGGTCTCGGTAAGGACCGCTCCCTTCCTCCCGGGCGCGGGCTGCCCTAAGGGACGGAAGGCCAGAGGGCCAGCTGCGGCAGCGCGCTCGGCGGCTGGCACCGCAGCCTGGCTCCGCCGCTGCGCTGGGCGGTGGGCGACCACCGATTGGGTGTTCCACGGAGGAGGTGGAAGGCAGGGGGAGGCTGGCGGCTGCGGGCTGCAGTGTCCGGAGCAGCAATGCACAGAGGAGCAATGCACCGCACGTCGCTAGTCCCGAACAAGCCCTAGCCGCTGGCTGCAGCTAGCAGGCGAGGGTCAACGGTGCAATGCAGGGGAGGGCAGCCGTGCAGAGCCGTATACGCGTGTTCCACCGCCCACCGGGTGGGGTCCAGTGCCCACCAACACTGCAAGCTGCCCAGCGTCCGGCGGTGCAACGCACCGAGGTGCTTCGGCAACTCGGGGCGGGGGTGGGGGGAGGCGAGCTTCGGCCCGGATGGGAAAGGGATGCCACGCGCATGCGCACACCTTATTCTCCCTCTCCGGCCCCCAAGTCGCTGGGAGGTCTGATCATATGCGCATGTGCAATGCTAGGAGCACGGCCTGTCTTTCCCTTAGTTGACATGGCAGCCCCGGTCTCTTTCCAGCAGAATTCGGGCCCAGACATTTCGCGAAATCCACCTGCACATGTGTTCTCGGAATGCTTTTGGTTATTTTTTCCGTCTCATCTTAACTCCATAAACATTGGGACATTCAGATATATACAACGTTGGCGTGCTGTCTGACCGCGGGAAGGTAGACGCACGCGCAATGTCGCTAGACAGGGAGCAAAGGTGACATTTTTTATAGGAAGCACTCTGTCTCAGATTCTCCTTAGATTTCCTCCCACGTACAAAAAATTAGACGGGAATGAAGTTATTGGGCTTTAATTTAGTTCCTGGTACTGCTTTAACGAGAACACAATAACATCCTGTGGAACCTAGTTTAAGCCTCGGTCTTTGCCTCCGCCTCATCCTTTGCGCATGCGGCGAACGACCTAGATGATTGGTTGAGAGAATGAAAGCGACCGGCAGGACAATGGGTCGGTTAGAAATTCGGTATGTGCTGATTGGTCCGCAGGAACGTCTTGGAGCGCGCGCGGGAGCGAGCTTTGAAAGTTGGGTACCGCGGTGGCGAGCCGGTGCTTGAGGGATTATGGTGGCGTTGCGGGGCCTTGGGAGCGGCCTTCAACCTTGGTGTCCGTTGGATCTTAGCCTGGGTAAGCAGATGCAGCCGGGAGTCATCGGGAGCAGGGCTAGGGTACTGTGCTTCCCCAAAGGAAACTCAGCCCGGGTCCGGGTTCAGGTGGGGGTGGTGTGGGGGCTCTAGACTCTCGGCCTTGTCTGAGATCTCCAGGATTGTGCCGCGCCAGGATCATGACCGCCCAGATTTACCATGGGGGCTCAGTACAGTTAATTAACCATTTTAAAAGAGTTTATGTTGGTTGATTTCTTGCACTGAGTCTGCATCTGTTTTTCCGGCCTCCCTCATTTTATTCTGCAACTCCTGAACGTATCCGTTCTCACTCTTTCCTTAGTTTTAAATCCCAAATTTCTTTATTTTGCCTGACTTATTTCTTGAACTTACTGTTCATAAGGTCAACTAGATGTCACACGTGCATACATCAAACGTTACAATAATAAAACTGGGATTCCTAAATCCAGCTAATGGCGTCAGTCAAGCTACACTTCCCCTTTTCATGAAAGCCCACCCTAATTGGTTGTCCTGCTTATCACTTCCATTCCTGATTCTGTTGTCTGGGCCCAAGCCTTCATGGTCAACTAGAGAAATTTCTGGAGTATCTGATGTTAACTGTTCTGTCCTTCCCTTACATTGTGCAGGGCCATTTTTGAAAAAAAAACAACTATTTTCTAAATAATTGTCACTTTGGATTTAATAACATGGTTATTAGATTTTCAGAAAGAAGCATCTAAGGCCATCATTGATTAATCTTTTTTTGTAGCGAGAACTTACAGGAAAGCCTGATTATTAAGTGTGTTCAAATGTCATTCCCCAAAGCTTTTTAACATCTAAAAAGTGTTTTCTTTTGATATTTTATATGACTAACCTAATTGCCAGTTATGATTTAATTTTTTTTATAACCTTTACTACTTTCTTTTAATTATGCTACACTTGTATTGCTATAAATGTAAATTGTGACTTTTGTCTTCTTGAATGTATATGGAGTACATTTTTACTTGTTTTAAAACTTGTTATTTTCACTGCATTTCCCCCTAGAATGGGTGGACACAGTGTGGGAACTGGACTTCACAGAGACTGAACCACTGGATTCCAGCATAGAAGCAGAGATCATAGAGACTGGATTGAATGCCTTCACAAAACTCTATGAAAGCCTTTTACCCTTTGCTACTGAAGAACATGAGTCTTCGGAGGTAAAAAATAAAAAATTCTTTTAAAAAATTGTTAGCCATCTGTAGGTATTAAAAGTAGAAGACAGTCATTATAATTTTAAATTCAGCTTTTTCATTCGCAATTCATGAAGGATACAATAAGAATAACAAAGAACATGGTTCATTCATTGCAACATCTTAATGACTTTCCTTCAAAAGTTTCAATGTGCCTGTCTTTTTTGGGTGGTTTATTTTTTTTTTGGTACCAGGGATTAAACTCAGGGCACTCTACCACTGAGCCACATTCCCAGACCTATTTTATATTTTAGAGACAGAGTCTCTCTGAGTTGCTTAGCACCTTGCTTTTGCTGAGGCTGGTTTTGAAATCAGTCCTCCTGCCTCAGCCTTCTGAGCTGCTAGGGTTACAGGCGTGCACCACCACACCCAGTGAGACATGACCACTTTTTACCACAGAAATTAAGGAAAAGTATAGCTGGGCACAGTGATGCACGTTTCTAATCCTAGCACTTTGGGAGGCTGAGACAGGAGAATCGCAAGTTCAAAGCCAGCCTCAGCAACAACGAGGCGCTGCAACTCAGTGAGACCCTGTCTCTACATAAAACACAAAATAGAGCTGGGGATGTGGCTCAGTGGTCGAGTGCCCTTGAGTTCAATCCCCGGTGCCAAAAAGAAAAAGAAAAGAAAAAAAATTAAGGAAAAGTATAAAGACAAAACCCAGAAAGAAAACCAGATAAACCAAATACGGGAAAAAAGGACCAAAGATAATAAAAATAACAATGCAGGCATACCCTAACTTTAAGACAATATTAAACCAAGAAATGATTAGATGAATTACAGATTTCCAAAGATTACCTTTAAATATTGAGTTCAACCTAGTGTGTTTATTAATACTTAGATCATTAACTTCTTTTTTAAAAAAACCAAAGGACTGGGAAGTATAATAAGAAACACATAGATATTAACATCCTTGAAACATTCAAATTAACAAAAAATATCTTGGTTACAGATTTTACATAGTTATTCAGAAATTAAATCATCCCCAGGGAGAGAAAAAGGGAAAAAAAGAGAGTAATAAGGAAGGTGGTTATGATCAAAGCAAGTTATGTGCGTTATGAAAATGTCATGAGAGCTGAGCATGGTGGTGCATGCCTGTAATCCCAGCTACTTGGGAGGCTGAGGCAGGCATATTGCAAATCTAAGGCCAGTCTAGACAACTTAGCAAGACTCTATCTCAAATTTAAAATAAAAAGGGCTGGTTAGGTAGCTCAGTGGAGAGGAAAATCCTAGCATGTATGAGGTCTGGGGTTCAATCTCCAGTATCTATCAATCAGTCAGTAAAATGTCACAATGAAACCCATTGTTTTATACTACTAATATGTGCTGATAATTATAATTAAAAATTAGATCATCTAAGTAAACATTCCTTAGTATAATGCTAAGCACTTCATTAAGTACCTTAGAAGACAGAGTTGAGATTAAGGGTACAAAGCCTCTTCCTTAGTAAGTAGCCTTCCCAGAAACACCTGAGCACTGGTTAAAGTGAATCTAATGACCACATGTAGCTGCACAGAGGGGAGAATTATACTGCCACTATAAGTCTAGGGGACCTGGAAGTATTTTGTAAATCATATTATAGGCAATGCTCCAAAAGAGATGCAGATATCATCTAGTAGGACCATGGAAAAGGGACTGTGGTAGGATTGGAATGATTTTAGAAAGCAACCAGCCAGAGGTGAGTCTTCACAGTTGGGTAGTGAAGGAACCACACAGTGGGAATATTCAGGGATGTTGAGAGAATTGATAGTGTGGTATGAATGACATACATCATTTTTAAAATGCATGGTGGGATACAGAACAATAAATTAGACTGAGAATAAATCATGGGTAACTTTTTTAAATCTACAAACTGTTTTATTTAGTACTTATACTTTTAATATGTTTGTGCACTTCCAAACATCTAAAAAGACTAGATGTCTCAGATAAGGTCTTAAGTTTGTTCACTATGTATATAGTAGTGTTGAATACACTACATCATTTTAACAGTGGAAAAAAGCAAGGTCAGGTGGAAATGTTGAGTTTCATTCTAGACTTTTGAATGTGAGATTCTGTTTGGAGATCTTTGAGAGTTGTAACTGCCAGAAATGTGGATTGAAAGAACAGTCTTCCAGATCAAGGTGTGTGTGGAAGCACAGCCATGCATGAGATCAAGTTAGAAGAGATGAGGACGGGACAGGAATGGAGAGTAGTTGAAGGCGTCCCACAGGAGAAGCAGTCAGAAGTATAGCGACTGCAGGTCTCTGGGGCCAGGACTGGACAGCAGCTATGGGAACAAGTACTGCTGAGGTGACCCAACAATTAGAGCCCAGCAAGTGGAGTGGAAATGCACTCAGCGTTAGGAACAATGATGTGACTACCTTAAAGGTAGGAGGAGATAATTTCTTACAAAAGTTTTATAGTAGAGGAAAGAAGAGTTTGGAAGGATTTTCAGTGGCCTCTAAAGTGCCATTTGGTATTCAATGTGACTAATCTGAGGCTTTAATTACCACATACCCTGTCTTTTCAAGGAAGCAAGAAGTACGATACTCACTTTTTAAGAGACTTGTGTTTTTTAAAGCTACCATATTTAGTTCCTGCTGTATAGTTTATAAAATGAACCATTTCCTCTTCATGTTTTTAATAGAAAAATGCAGGGGGCAGTGACAAAAATAATAAAATTGTGGTTTCTGTCCTAGAGTTTATTTCCTTTCTCACCTAGTTTACTTGAAATCTTATTGAGAGAAATTTTTCAGTCTTTTCCCACTCCTATAGTCCACAGTCTGTAGAACAGTTAAATTTAAATAAATTGTTCTAATTTTCTCAGCAAGAAGCGTTAAATGGATTTGAGTTCATTTAACATAGATGAAAGGGTAACTTCTGAGTATTCTAAAAGTTTTATTGTGGTTTTATGTTATAATAACTTAAAAAGTATGTATATTTCAAACTTAACCAAGAATATATTTCTCTTATTTTATATGTTTGCAATTTTTAATAGCTTTTTTTGGAGACAATCTCACCATGTTGCCCAGGCTAATCTTGTACTTGTGGGCTTAAAGGATCCTCCTTCCTTATCCTGTACCTGGGACTACAGACATGTGCTACCACATCTTATTTGAATTACAATTTTTTTTAGATTTTTATAATTTGTTTTTATATTTACTTAAGGTTTACGTGTTTTGTTATATATATACAAAGTGAAATAATTACCACAGCTAAATTTACATATCCATCACCTTCTGTAATTACTGTTTTGTGGTAAGGGCATCTGAAGTTGACTTTCTTAGCAGATTTTCAGTATACAATGGGGTATTTATAACTGTGGTCCTCATGTTGCACATTAGACTGCTCATTGGACTTATTTATTCACTAAATGTAATATATCAGTAACAGAAGAAAAATACCATCTGATCTCACTTACATGCAGATTCTAAAAACAATGCAAATCATTGGAATCATAGGGTAGAACAATAGTTACTAGGAGTGGGGAGAGAAAATTTGGAATAGACCTAAAGGTATTGCAGTTCGGTAGGATGAATGGTAAATTTTTTATTTTGATCTTTCATTTCCATCTCTTTGAAGATGGCAGACACTTGTCATTAAAAGTCAAGACTAGTCTATTACTCCTTTTGCAGGGTGGGGTGGTGTTGGAGATCAAACTCAGGGCTTTGTGAGCACTCAGTGCTTTGCATGCGCTCTACCACTGAGCTTCATCCCTGGTCAATATAATTCTTCTTGTAAGTCACTAAGTACTTAGAAAAATCAAGTGAGAGATTTTTTTTTTTCATTTCTTTAACTGCTGGCTTTTGTGATTTTCTTTTTTCCTTCAGAGCATATGGACATTCTTCATCGAGAACAATATTTCCCATAGTACATTGGTGGCATTATTCTATCACTTTGTTCAAATAGTTCATTCAAAAAATGTCAATGTTCAATATCGAGAATATGGCCTTCATGCTGCTGGGCTTTATTTTTTACTATTAGAAGTACCAGGTATGTATACCTTCTGTCTCCTGTGTGGGTTCAGCATCATCTGTGGATTCAACAAACTGCTGGATGGGAAATATTTAAAAAGAAAAATGTTATACCGTTGCTGATGAGTACTATGTAGTTAGGCCCATGATGGTTGTATCTACTGAACATGTGCAGACTTTTTTTCTTAATTACGTTGTAAACAGTGCAGTATAACAACTACTTATCATTTGCATTGTATTTTGTATTATATGTAGAGATGATTTAAAGTGTGTTGGAGTATGTACGTAGGTTACATGCAAATGTGCTGGTCTATATAAAAAACTTGAACATTATTTAGTTTTGGATTTTGATGGGGGTCCTGGAACCAATCACCTGCAGATACCAAAGGATGACTGTGCTTGATACAAGACAAATCTTTTGTCATTTTTTTCTTTCTATAGTGTTTTCAATTCTTACACTTCTTATTTCTTATAAAAAAAAAAAGCAGTGGTAATCAGTCTCCTAGAGTTGTTCCAAGGATTAAAGGAAAGCAAGTACATGGCATATTATAGGTGTTTGAAAGATGTGTTTCCCTTTTCACATTAAACATGTTTGTTTTCTGAAATGATGCTATATTTATAACCTAATAAGATAATCTGAGAAGTATCAAGCTGGAGGGGGAATGCTTCTCAACTTCAAGGGCTCCACTCCCATCCTCCCCAGCCCTAGTGTAAAATTCTGATACTATCCTCTCTTCTGACTTGCTGTTAAGATTGATAAAAGCTGCTGTGAGTAGTCATTGTGTCATAGTTTTCCCATGTGGGGATTGAGAATAGATTAATACCATTCTGATCAACAAAATGTGAAAGCAACTGACAATACTTGATGAAGGAAACAACCAAAAAGGAGTCTATTTATGAGTACTGTTCTACTTCTTTTTCCTTGTGCTGTCATAGTGGCTGTTCTTCCTGTGGGAAGTAAAGAAGTCTATTTTCCTCCTTCCTCCAAACCCCAACACGAGAGAGAATGGAACACTAAGATGGAACTAAAGAACCTAAAATGTTTTTTAGTGGTGGTGTTTATTTGTGGTGCTGGAGATTGAACCAAAGCCCTTATGCATGCTAGGCAAGCACTTTACCACTGAACTACACACCCCCAGCCCATTAAAGTTTTACAGAAATAAAAATCACAGGATTAGTCAACTTGGGCTGCTTGTGTATATAAATGCATTTGTAATTCATGTTAAGGATTTTGAATGACTTGGGAACAGGTAAAAAGATATTTAACACCTTGAAAATGGTTTGTGTTATTATTGCTTCCATAATGACTTGTTCCTAAAGAATTTAGTTGCCAAGTATTGTAGTATCTCAGTTGTAACTGGGCTGTCTCAGAGAAGAGGTAGTTTTAGAAATTTTGTTTCACTCCTCTCTTTCATTTTCGGAAGATTGGGGTTGATATTCATGCTTTATCTGTATTCTTGGCAATTACCTTCAGTTTTAAATGTCTCTCCAGTATAGTTGGGATGCTGTTCATACTTAGTGTTCATTCACAGTTTTTAAGAATTTCTTGGCTGTTCTGTGTCCCTTACATTTCTGTATGACTTGTAAGTTCTACGTGTGACTGTCTACAAAAAATGACAGCTGGGGGGCTGGGATTGTAGCTCAGCGGTAGAGCGCTTGCCTCGCATGTGTGAGGCCCTGGGTTCGATCCTCGGCACCACATACAAAGCAATAAAATAAAGACATTGTGTCCATCTATAACTAAAAAATATTTAAAAAAAAAATGACAGCTGGGATTTTAACAGGGACTGCATTGAATCTGTAGATCATTTTGGGGAGTGTTACCATCTTAATTTTGTCCCCAAATCTGTGAACACGGGATATCTCTTCATTTATTTTAGGTCTTTTGAAATTTGTTTCAATGATGTTTAAATGATAGTTTCAGTGTGTAACTCTTACACTTCTTTTGAATATTTATTCATAAATATTTTGTTTTTTTTCAGTGCTATTGTAAATGATATTGTTTTCTTAATTTAATTTTTGGATTATTTAGTAATAGCAATGAGATGATTTTTGATTAGTTATCTTGTATCCTTCAACCTTGCTAAAACTCATTTATTGGTCCTAAAAGAATTTTTTAATATAAGACCATGTCATCTGTGAATAGACATAGTTTTACTAATGTGTTTTCAGTTTGGCTATCTTTTATTTTTCTTACATTACTGCTCTGGCTAGGATCTCCCATACAATGCTGAGTAGATGTGAATCCAGGGTGTTATGCATGCTAATCTAGCACTCTACACTGACCTACATCCTAGCTCTTTTTTTAAAAAAATTACTTTGATAAACAGACACTTCATAGAAGAAGAAATACAATCAGTCAACACATACATGAAAAAATGTTCAACATCTCTAGCAATTATAGAAATGCAAATCAAAACTACACAGAGATTTCATCACACTTTAGTCAGAATGGCCATCATCAAGAATACAAGCAACAATAAATGTTGGTGAGAAGGTGGGGGGAAAGTTACACTCATACATTACTGGTGGGGCTGCAGATTGGTGCAACCACTGTGGAAGTTGCTGTACCTGGAGATTCCTCAGAAAACTTGGAAAGAAACCACCATTTGACCCAGTCATCCAACTCCTAGGATTAAACCCAAAGGACTTAAAATCAGCATGCTACAGTAATGCAGCCACATCACTGTTTATAGCAACTCAATTCACAATAGCTAAGCTATAGAACCAAACTTGGTGCCCTTCAATAGCTGAACAAATAAAGACATATATAATTCATTAACATTTCTTCATTTTTATATAATTTTTAAATCAAATAAGTATATTTAAAAGTTTTCATCTTCAAATGTGGTATATGTGTACAATGGTGTATTACTCAGGCATTAAGAAGAATGACTTTGACATTTGCCAGTAAGTGGATGAATCTGGAGAATATGATAAGCAAAATAAGCCAATCCAAAGAACCAAAGGCCGAATGTTTTCTCTGATATGCGGATGCTAATTCACAATAAGGAGTGGGGGTAGGAGAACAGAGGTACTTTGGATTAGGCAGAGGGGAATGAAGAGGGGAGTGGGTATGGGAGTAGGAAGAATAGTAAATGAATAGGAAATTATTACGCTATGTGCATGTATGATTACACAACTGATGTATTTCCACATCATGTACAATCAGAAGAATGAGAAGTTGTACTCCATTTATGTGTGATGTGTCAAAATGTGTTCTATTGTTATGTATAACTAATTAGAACAAATTAAAAAATTATAAATAAAAAAATACTTTGAGATAGAGTTTCACTAAATTGCCCAGGCTGGACTTGAACTTGTGATCATCCTGCCTCAGCTTCTCAAACTTCTGGGATTACAGGTGCACTGCTGAACCCTGTTTTTAATCTGTGTATTTATATTTGAAGGGTTTTTTAGACACTCTCTGTTATTGGGTTGTACTTTTTATCCTTCTGGTTGTTTACCTTTGTGTTGAAATGTTTAGACTCTTTAGATAATTACACTTCATGTAATTTTAGTATAAGTGGTCGACATCTTGCTACTTTTTGTTTTTCCCATCTGTTTTTCTTTCATTTGTCCCTCTTTCTGTGTTTTGTTGTTGTTGTTTTAATGATTATTTCTTTAGTACCCTATGTAATTCCCCTCTGTTGGCTTATTATCTATGCTTCTTTGAATGTACATATATGTTTAAAGAGCTTGATTTGGGTCTATCTTCAGATAATCTGCTAATTTACACATAATGCAATAACTTTAAGATGATATATTTTCCTTTTCTTCTTTGTACAGTTATACATTTTACTTCTTTGTGTTGTAAACCCTATAATTCATTAACATTTCTTCATTTTTATATAATTTTTAAATCAAATAAGTATTTTATATTTGAAAGTTTTCATCTTCATATAATTTTTCTATACCTTCGAGAACTTTTTTTTTTAAATATTTCTTGCAGTGCAGATCTGATGGTGATCAACTCTTAGGGATTTTGATTATACAAAATAACTATTTCATCCTCAAACATGTTTTTGCCAAATATAGAATTTTAGATTGATAGTTGTTCATTTTGGTTTGGTTTGGTTCACTTCTTTTCATTTGGTATTTTAAAGATGTTTTATGGTTGTCTCATTTACATATTTAACATTTCTGATGAGGCATCTGTGAGTTTTTGTTTTTTGTTTTGTTTTGTTTTGTTTTTTGGTATCAGCAATTAAGCCCAGGGGTGCTTAACCCCTGAGCCACATCCCCAGTCCTTTTTTATATTTTATTAGAGACAGGTTCTCATTGAGTTGCTCAGGGCATCACTAAATTGCTGAGGCTGGGTTTGAACTCATGATTCTCCTGCTTCAGCCTCCCAGGTTGCTGTGACTACAGGGTGTGTGACACCGTGACTGCACATCTGTGATTCTTAATTCTTCTATATGCTTTGTGTCCTTTTTTTGGAGGAAGGGGGTTGATTACTTCTAAGATTTTCTGTATTTCAGCAATCTGATTAGATATGCTTCATTATGATTTCATTTGTGTTTTTCATGATTGAGTTTCTTGGATCTTTGTATTTAGAAAGAAATTCCTTCCTTTTTTTCTGGGACTCATGGTAGACTGTTATATTCTTCCACACTCCACTCAGTCTTCATTAATTTTTTTAAAATTTCTGTATTTCTGCTATAGCTTTAAGTTCACTTATCTTTAATTTTGTAATGTCTGATCCACTGTTAAGTACATCCACTGCATCCAGTGCAAGTTTCCTTTCCAAATCAAGGAAGTTCCATTTGATTCTTTTAATTTTTTAAATTTCTCTCTATTTTATTCTAATATCTGTTAAATTCTGAAAACCGTTTTTTGTTTTTTCTTTCTGTGGTGCTGGGTATTGAACCCAGGACCTCATTAAGCACATGTGATACCACTGGGCTACATCCCCAGCCCTAATTCTTGAGCTTGTTTATAATATCTGCTTTAAGGTTGTTATCAGCTAGCTCCATTATCCCTGTTATTCTTGAACTGTTTCTGTTGACTAGTCTTTCATCTCATTGTAGGGTACACTTTCATTTTTTAGCATACTTACTAATTTTTTATTGGATGGTAGAAAAAGATTAGGTTGTTGAATGTCTAGATTTAAGTATGTTTTGATAAACAACTTTTGGTAAATTAACTTGATCCTTAACAGGCTTTTTATTTTTTATTTTTTTTTCTCAAAAATTGCATTTTAATACATGTTATCAAACATAACATAAAGAAAAAACAAATTTTCAGAAGCTGTACACACTGTTCACTGAAAACATTTGTTGAGGCAAATGGAAAAAAATTGTTACAATCATAATTTTTCTAACTTTGCACAAAATTATAAGCAGATTACATTCTTCATATTAAACACCTTTATATGCACTTTCAATGAACAGTATATATATATAATTTATATATATTTTTTATCAACCATCTTTACTATACCCATTCCCCTTTCCTGCCCCCCACCTCCCCCATGTCGCGTCCAGTGTTTCTCTATTTCTCTTATGTTTCCCATTCCCACCTCCCTTATTCATCAGCATCCACTAATCAGAGAGACCATTCGGCATTTGGTTTTTTGGGATTGGCTTACTTCATTTAGCATAATGCTTTCCAGTTCCATCCATTTGCCTGCAAATGCCATAATTTTATTCTCTTTTATTGCTG
>PVHX01012567.1:0-58663 GCA_004024805.1 Geosciurus inauris
GGTGGCCCTGGATCAAAGTGGCCCGAGGCGAGGGTCAGAGGGAGTCATGGATCAAGGTGGCTCGGGGCTGGGAGCTGGGGCGGAGGTGGCCCTGGATCAAGGTGGCCCCGAGCGAGGGGCTGGGGCGGAGGGGGACCCAGGCCCAGGTGCGCCCTCGGCCCGGCCCTGCCGCCTCCTCCCCGCCTGCAAACAGATGCCCCACCTGGGGAAGCTGTGCGTTTCCTTGGAGGAAACTCCGCTTCCTTTTCTCCTGAGCCGTGTCCAGGGCCGCACGGTAGCTTCTTATCTGCCGGGTGAAGTTTCACGTACGTGGCGGAACTGGTTTGCCCGCTGGGGGCCCCGCGTAAACAGGCTGCCACCCCCTGCGTCCACCCGGCGCCCGGCAGACGGAACTTCCCAGGCTCCCTTCCTGCGCTCCCACGCGCGCGCTTCCCTGCCCGGCGGGGCCTACCCTGGGGAGGTGCTGGGAAATTAAATAATGGCGCGGGTGTGTATTTGTACATTGTTGGTGCCACGATGGAGGCGTTGTGTACGTCTGGTGTTCTGTTCCTCTTCTATTTTACAAACTGTGAGGTGTTCTTGTGCCTGGGGCATACTTGCTCATTTGCCAAAATAAGTCAACCAAGACTGACACGGCTGAAAGATTTTACTTAAGAAATAAAGGAAGCCCGAAGTACTACTCTACCTTGGTCTGAAGCAGGTTGGTGACATTTGCATTTGTGGCTGCCCTGCGCAAGTTCCTTCCTCCTTGTCTGAGCGAAGAGCAGTGACATCTGCGGTGGCTTTCCGAAGTCTTTTCTAAAATGAGAGAAAACTCTGGGAGACCTGCTAACCTTTGTGCTCGAGATTGACAAATGAAAGTGCTAGTGAAACCTCTGGATGCGGAGGGTCCACGCATGCCAAGTGCAGGCACCAACTCGGTTGCAAATGATTAATTTGTCCTTGTCGTCATCTGGTCCAGCCTGTAAAGCTTGTCATAAAAACAAATGTGGCATTTAATTTAAAGTCATAAACACATAATTAATTGTGTCAGGAGCTTGCAGAACATAGGAAGAAACACTGACTTGGCAGAGAGTCTGCTGGTGTGAGGAACTTGGTTCATTCACTGATTTTTTTTTTGATTTCCTGTCTTTTGAGGAGGTGGAGGAGATGAGATTTAAAGGGCCAAGTTAATTGATCTTACTCTTCAATGATAAGGGCAATCTTCCTGAATGTCAAAGGTAGAGTCTCTGACATAAAGCCACACATTTTGGTGGCTGGTCTGTAAACAGAAGGCAGGTTATTTTGTTTTGTTTTGCTCTTTGGATCTTTAAGGGACTGAAAGAGTTACTTTTAATGAAGAACTTGGTCATGGATGAATCTCAGAGGACTCATCCACTCCAAGTCCCCTCACCCCCTGTTTTGGGCACTGATGGAGCTGAGGTCCAACGTATGGGTTTGCCTGTTTTCACTGTGACTTATGGAGGGATGTAAGAATGAGGTTTTGTAAGTGGTTAATATTTAATTAGATCATTCCCAGAAATATCTAGTGTGCTGCCAGCCAGGCCCCTTGGTAGAAAGGGCCAGGAGAGCTGAGGTTGCTGCTTCTGTGTCTCCTTTGGGACAGAAAATAGCACATCAATCCTGGGACCAGCTTCCCTTTGGAACATGCTGCGTATCTTGACATTGGCCTCAGCACCATGAGCTGCAGGGGAGCACTGGGCTGGCTTAGAATTGAAGTCCTCACCAGCCACCAGCCTGATCTCAGCATTTAGGCTCCTGGGTCAGGAGGAAGAGAAATGTTTCCATGTTTGTTTTCTGGACAGGGCACACCCTGTTTTATGCTGTCTGTGTGTTTAGCTCTTAGGAGTGTTGGGGGAAGGTGGTCGCTATTCCTTCTGGCAGCCAGTGCTTGTGGCTATCTTAGTGGCACGTTATGATCCCAGTGGAGTGTCCTAGTGCCTTTGGTGATAAATACTCCTTTTCAAAATGGAAGAACACAATTTTATTGGGTGCTTCTCATTGTTGTATTCTGAATGCAGAATAGAACTGGGTGCTGTGGCTCTCACCTGTAAGCCCAGTGACTCAGGAGACTGAGGCAGGAGGATCGCAGGTTCCAGGTCAGCTTCAATAACTTATCCAGGCCCTGTCTCAAAATAAAAATGAAAAGGACTGGGGTATAGCTCAGGATAAAGTGCCACTGAGTTCAATCCCCAGTACTGCCAATAAATAAATAAACAAACAATAAACCAATAAATAAATAATTTCTTAAAAATTTAAAAATAGATTATCTTGTGATCCAGTGTGCCTGGATTCAATTCCCAGTATCCCACCCACCAGAAAAAAAAAAAAGGGATACTGCAGAATACAGCACACCTGTATTCTGGACCCAGAGATGGCCTGCACCGTTAGCAAGATGGTGTGGCTTCATGGAACACACTTGTAGGCAGGTAGCCCTGACTTCTGGCCTATGTCCCTGGGCAAGTTGCTTAACTCCTGAATTTGTTTCCTCAAAAATAGGGATGATTCCATTTACCTCACAGAAAGGGATGAGAGTAAGTTGCCCAACAGCTGACCTTGGGATGAGGAGATTACTCTGAGTTACCAGGTGGGCCCAGTGCATTCACAAGGGTCTTTTAATGTAGACAAGGGAGGCAAGGAGAAGAGATCAGAACATGATTGCCCCAGCTGTGCAGATAGAGGAAGGAGCCAGCAACCAAGGAATCGAGGTGCCGCATACAAGCTGGAAAAGGCAAGGAAATGGTGCCCCCGTCTCCCCAGAACCTCCAGAAAGGAAAGCAGCCCTTCTGACATGTTGCTTTCAGTCCTGTGAGACCCTTTCCAAACCTCTGAACTGTAAGATGACAAATTTGTGTTGTTTTAAGCCACAAATGTTTAGCAATTTGTTTTAGCAACCATAGGGAACTGATATATGCTACATGTAAAACATGTGGTGCAGTGCCTAGCACATAGTAGGGGCATAGCAAAAAGCTAGTCATTGTTCTCCCTTCCCTACCTCCCCATCCCAAATATGTTTTCTATCTGAGACAGATTACAGACCTCCACTGTCGAGGAAAGCCACCTTTGAAGTATGACATGCCCCAAGACCCAGCAGATAGGTCTGCAATGTGCTCATTGTGGAGTCCTGCTTCCGTCTTTACCTGTGGGCCTGTTTGCCTCTCTGAACTGCAGTTTACCCCACAGGATACGGAGATAGAGCCAGAGGCTTCCTCTCAGGTTGGGATGAGAGAAACCCTTTACATACAGTGCAGGGCCACTTGGTCACTGCTCACAAGGCCAGAGCAGTGAGTTGGCACTGACCACAGAGAAAGCTGCAGGCATGAGGATGAGGGGGCCACGGGGAGGGGACTGCCAGGAGGAGGGGCTCTGGGAAGCGGCTCATAGGTCATCTTCCAGGGCAGTGACACCTCCTCAGCAGCCTACAGGACCCAAATCTTATAAAGATTAACATTTATTGACAACTGAGTTCGGCTGGCCCTGGCTGCCTGATGCATCCCAGTAGAAACAGCAGAGGAGCCACAGGGGTGAGTTGAGATGGTCTGGTGGCCTCTAGAAAAAGTAAACGGAGACAGGTAAAGTCGATAGCTCCTTCCCCATGAAGTTACTGTGAACGACAGGGAGTGCTTGGTGCTTTGCTTCTCCTGCTATCTTTAAAGTCTGATGTGTACTTGACGCTTGAAGCTCAGGCTAGTGTGGACTTCACCCTTGGAGTGCTCAGTAGTGATACATGGCCAGTGGCCACTTCTGGACATTTTACATGTAGCATGTATCAGTTCCCTATGGTTGTTATAACAAATTGCTAAACATTTGTGGCTTAAAACAACACAAATTTGTCATCTTACAGTTCAGAGGTTTGGAAAGGGTCTCACAGGACTGAAATCAAATCCAAAAGCACCTGGGGAGCTTTTAAAAATGTCAGTGCCCTGGCCTTCCAGGGCAGTGACTTGGTTCTGAGCTTTTCCAACTGGTGTTCCCGAGGAGTCTCATTAACCGTAGACCTTAAAGGCACAAACAGACGCCTGGGGCTTGTCCTGAGTTTCTGCTTGAAGATGATTCCCAGTTGTGTGGACTCATTCAGACCCCTGGTCCCTCTGCCCTGCTCTGCCGGCTGCTCCTCTGGGGGCCTCTTCTGATGGGCAAGCCCACGCTGCCTCTTTATTAGTGTGTAGAGACTACGTCATCACAGGTCACTCACCCCGGTCTGGCCCTCACATAAATGTGTACAATAATAGAAATAGTTCCTTGACCCCGAGTTTGGAAAGAATTCTCACCCTTGTGGTGAATGGCCAGCATCCCCAGCTTCGTGGGGCCACTGCCACGGGACTGACTGAGCCCCCAGGCCGGCCTCTGAGGTGGCAGCAGCCATCCCCTCCCCAGCATTCCCAGGCGGTGGTGGTTGAACAGGGACAATCCAGGCCCTTCTCTGAAAGCAGGTGGGGCCTGGCCATCCCAGCCCCACACAAACCCCTGCAGTGCAGCCAGACTCCTGGGCTGCTAGAGGCCACCTGGCCCTGCCGAGGTGTCACCTGAGCCACCTGCTGGTCGGGGTGGGGCCAGAGGTGCCCATATTTAACCCCTTCCCCCAGAACACACCAGTGAGGCCCACAGGCTGTGTCTGTTAGCCTGTCCTGCCCCTTCAGGTGTCCTGTCGGAGGGTGAAGATCATTCTCAACGCCCCTCTCCCTGCCACTGGAGGGACATGAGCCACGGCATGTGCCTGCAATTAAGAACCGGGGTCAGGCCTGGCCCTCTATTTCACTGCCCTGAGCCTCAATTTCCTCATCTGCAAAATGGGGTAACTCATAGGACCCCCCGCACGCCGTGAGGGGCTGTGAAGACTGCAGACGTGCCCCTGCCTGGCTGTAGTCAGTGTGATGCCAGCTGTTACCGTGTGCAGAAAGAAGTAGAGAGCGCCCTGCTGGGTCCCGCTCCAGTGCCCAGAGCTTAGCCAGCTGTACCTGGCGAGGACAGCGGAGCTGGGGCTGCAGAGGAGCAGAGTTAGCAGGGCTGGGGGCACTCCCAGGGTGGGGACAAGCTGCCCCCTCCAGTGCTGTCCAGGAGAGGCCCAGGCTCCAGGTAAAACTGTCCGAAGGCAGGGTGGCGCGAGGGCAGCCTGGAACTCCTGCAGAACTGCCCCCTTCCAAACAGGGCAAGAGTGGCAGGAGCCCTCCGACTGGCCTGAGCCTGCGCTCAGACGGCTGCCTGGGCCCTTGTGGGTGAAGCCCCGCTGGTCACTTGATCCCAGCCGCTCAGTCCCACGGCACTGAGTGGCCACCCTCAGGTTGAGTCCAGGCCTGCTTGGCCGAGGGACAGGGAAACCCAGCTAACCCAGCGGCTAACCTGAGAGGCTCGGCCAGCCTGGCGCCGCCTGTGCCCGCTGTGCTGTGCCAGTTGGCCTGGCCTCTCCCCCGCCTGTGAACCCCTATTTATTTCAGGGCTGACTCAAATATCACCGTGGTTGTGAAGCTGCCGCCCTGCTCCCCTGAGCCTTCCTGCTCTTTCCTAGTCTTGGTGCATGGCGCATACTGTCCCCGTGACACCACAGCCAGCCAGCAGATCAGGGAGAAGTGGACAGATGTGAGGCTGGCGTGTTTGCATCCAGGGCGGGCAGCTATTCAGATGCACGCTGCCCACCACACCCTGAGGTCCTCGGGCGAGGACAGTATGCCTGGCCTAGGGCCATGCTCAGCGTGTGCCACTGCATGGGGAAAGGGCTCTGGGCCCACAGCATCCCACTTTTTAAAATTTTTTTTAGTTTTTAGTTGTAGGTGGACACAATATCTTTATTTTGTTGTTTATTTTTATGTGGTGCTGAGGATGGAACCCAGTGCCTCACACATGCAAGGCAAACGCTCTGCCTCTGAGCCACGACCCAGCCCCGCAGCATCCCATCTCTGATGCCGTCCTCCTGTCGCAGCCTGGGAGGGATTCTGAGCCAGTGGAGATGGCTGGGAAGGCTGTTTTTCCTCTGGCTAAAATAAACACAGGCGCCCAGTTGCAGTAGGTGTGTCTGCCTGGGAGTGGGTGACTCAGTCCCCTGGCTTGTGGGACAGACAGGTCTGTGGTGATGTCACGGTGCCCCGGCAACGAAACCGCCCAGCGGGCTCCCTGTCCATTGTGGAGCCAGCCCAGTGGAAGCGTGACTCCGGCCGAGTCTTCCTGCTCCCACGTGTTGCCCTGCAGAGCCCAGAGTGGAGGCTGTGAACTTGTTGACAGTGTCCAGGGCACAGGTTCTCCTCCCAGGGCTCTCCATCTTGTCCTGTGTCCAGTGCAGCTTCCTGAACAGAGGAGTGACAGGGAGGCCCAGACGGGCAGGACAGGGACACCGATGGAGAGACCGGGGGTGGGTGGGACAGGACTCATGCCGCGTGGACTTCCTGTCTGCCGAGGTGATCTGGCCTCTCCCGGCTGCGCCTGTGGTCCGTCCTCGCAGCCGTGGCCACAGAAACCCTGTGTTTGCAGTCATCAATGGCCTTTGAGGGGGCCACAGCGCCTGAATGAGAGCTTTCTGTCCTTCAAGCCACTCTTTGAGAGTGCGGAGTAAAATAACCCGCCGCGCTGGCCGCGGCTCCCGGCTCTCTGAAGGACGTGTTTGTCCCTGCCAAGTGCCGCTGCAAGGCCGCGTGACAGCAGCACAAGGAGGCTTAAGTCCGATTCACTGTGGGATTGATTTTAAAAATAGAAATTGTTTTATAGTTACTTTACTATTTGACTCTAGTGGTTAAATTATTAGCTGGAGAAAGACACCGCCTTGAAGTTTCCAGAACTCGCGTTGGGAAGAGCTTCTGCGTTCAAGTGCCCCACTCGGTTTGTCCAGAGGTCTCTCCGCTGCCAGGCGTTGGTTAGGGCCCTGGGGAGGCAGCGGGGAGGAGGCTGTGCAGCCGTCCCTCGGGTCCGGGGGCTGGTGCCAGGACCCCGAAGGTGCGAGTTGCTCGTGTGACGTGGTAGAGTGGGGGTGAGCTCTTGTCCTCCGGTGTGCTTCACCTCCTCTATTTTTTTGTGCAAAAGAAATTTTATTGGGAAGCAACTTAAGTACATTAAGATTGGGGAAAGGAATTCCTTCTCAACATGAGAGCGTGCTGATTTTTATCAGGTGGGTAGAGCTGTGCATCCGATACTCCCTCTGGGACGAGGTGCTGGGCCTCACAGAGACCACTCAGCCGGTGTCGGCAAGGGGAGTCATTGTACATCCAGGAGGTCAAGTAGGCATTCATTCTCAGAGCAGAACTATCAGAGCCGTGAGAGAGGCTGCCATAAGTGTATCGGGAAATGCAGGAGGAACCGTGGCTGCTTGCTGCTTGCCCAGGGCTGGCTCTTACCCCGGCAGCATTTCCTGCCCTAGCATTCACTTGTACCCTTGCATTTTCCCAATGGATCACCACCACCACCCTTCTAGAGGACCCTACGGTAGCTCAGATGGGTTCCATTCACTTTTTTTAAAAATTAATTAATTAATTCCAATTAAGTGTATATGACAGCAGACTGCATTTTGATTCATTGTACACAAATGCAGCACAAATTTCACTTCTCTGGTTATACACGATGTAGCGTTGCACCATATGTGCAGTCATACGTGTACCTGTGGCATTGATGTCCATCTCATTCCACCATCTTTCCTACCCCCATTTCCCCTCCCCTTTGACCAAAGTTCCTCCATTCTTCCCGTGTCCCCTCCCACATTATGGATCAGCATCCACTTAGCAGAGAGAACATTCAGCGTTTGGTTTTTGGGATTGGTTTACTTCACTTAGCATGATATTCTCAAACTCCATCCATTTACCTGCAAATGCCATAATTTTATTCCTTTTAATGCTGAGTAATATTCCATTGTGTATATATACCACAGTTTCTTTGTCCATTCATCTGTTGAAGGGCATCTAGGTTGCTTCCACAGTTTAGCTGTTGTGAATTGTGCTGCCATAAACATTGAAGTGGCTTCGTCACTGTAGTATGCTGTTTTAAGTCTTCAGGGTATAGACAAAGGAGTGGGATAGCTGGGTCAAATGGTGGTTCCATTCCAAGTTTTTTTTTTTTTGGTACTGGAGATTGAACTCAGAGGCACTTGACCACTGAGCCACATCCCCAGCCCTATTTTGTGTTTTATGTAGAGACAGGGTCTCACTGAGTTGCTTAGCACCTCGCTATTGCTGAGGCTGGCTTTGAACTCGCGATTCTCCTGTCTCAGCCTCCCAAAGTGCTGGGATTACAGGCTTGCGCCACCGCGCCCTGCTCATTCCAAGTTTTCTAAGGAATCTCCATACTGCTTTCCAGATTGATTGCACCAATTTGCAGTCCCACCAGCAATGTATGAGTGTGTGTTTTTCCTCCACATCCTCGCCAACGATTATTATTGTTTGTATTCTTGATAACTGTCATTCTGACTGGTGTGAGATGAAATTTTAGAGTCATTTTGATTTGCGTTTCTCTGATTACTAGAGATGTTGAACATTTTTTCATGTGTTGATCAATTATATTTCTTCCGAGAAATGTCTGTTGAGCTCCTTGGCCCATTTATTGGTTGGGTTGTTTGTTTTGGTGTTAGGTTTTTTGAGTTCTTTATATATCCTGGAGATCAGTGCTCTATCTGTGTGTGTGGCAAAAATTTGCTCCCAAAGTGTGGGCTGTCTCTTCACCTCATCAATTGGTTCTTTTTTTTTTTTTTTGAGGGGGGAGGGTACTGGGGATTGAACTCAGGGGCACTTGACCACTGAGCCACATCCCCAGCCCTATTTTGTGTTTTATGTAGAGACAGGGTCTCACTGAGTTGTTTAGCCCGTCGCCATTGCTGAGGCTGGCTTTGAACTCGCGATTCTCCTGTCTCAGCCTCCCAAAGTGCTGGGATTATAGGCATGTACCACCACGCCCAGCTTTGATTGTTTCTTTTGCTGAGAAGCAGCTTTTTAGTTTGAATCTATCCCATTTATTGATTCTTGATCTTATTTCTTGTGCTTTAGGAGTCTTGTTAAGGAAGTTGGGGCCTAATCCAACATGAAGGTTTGGGCCTACTTTTCTTCTGTTAGGCGCAGGGTCTCTGGTCTAATTCCTAGGTCCTTGATCCACTTTGAGTTGAGTTTTGTGCAAGGTGAGGGATAGGGGTTTAGTTTCATTTTGCTGCATATGGATTTCCAGTTTTCTCAGCATCATTTGTTGAAGAGGCTGTTTTTTCTCCAATGTATGTCTTTGGCGCCTTTGTCTAGTATGAGATAGCTGTATTTGTGTGGGTTTGTCTCTGTGTCTTCTCTTCTTTACCTCTGGTCTACATGTCTCTTTTGGTGCCAATACCATGCCGTTGTTGTTACTGTGGCTTTGTGGTCTGGTATTGTGATGCCTCCTACCTCACTCTTCTTGCTAAGGATTGCTTTGGCTATTCTGGGTCTCTTATTTTTCCAAATGAATTTCATTTCAAATCCTATATTTATAATCACTGATACAATGTAAATAGTTATCCTGTATTGGTCAGGAAATGGTGACAAGGAAAAAGTCTCTACAGGCATAGTCTCCCCACAAAAGTGCCCTGTCCTTTTAGTGCTTTGATCGGCAGTTGGTTGAACCTACAGGAACCGAACTCGGGGGTGCAGAGGGCTACCAGTCTCCATTCAGGAAGTTGGACTTGGAGACAGGGTGTAAGTCACAGGTTCCTTCAGATGACAGATGCTGTGGATGAACTTCAACAAGAGCATGGGGTGGTCGCTCTGGGGGTGCTTGAGGGAAGTTCCCCAGGGGATTGCTGAAGCTCAGAGCCCGTAGTGGGGGAGGCTGGAGTGGGCACTGGCTCACCATTTGAGGGACAGAATGCAGGCACTGGGCAAGGTGTTGTATTATTTCTTACTTATTTTTGCAGTACTGGGGATTGAACTCAGGCATTCTATCACTGAGCTGCATCCCAGTGCTTTTTAAATTATTTTTGTGACAGGGTCTTGCTAGATTGCTGAGGCTAGCCTCAAACTTGCCATCCTCCTGCCCCAGCCCCCTGAGTGGCTAGGATTGCAGGCGTGACCACTGCACCCAGCTCATGGCACGGCGTTTTAGGCGAGCTTTGTGTATCTTGCTGCTGTTCTGCAATGCTAGATGGAGCCCAGGCCCTCACACATGTTCAAGTGAGGTGCCGCTGAACTGTATCCCAGCCCGAGCTTTGTGCACATAAACTTTGTAGGAGACCTGAGAGTTGCTTTACAGTCAGAGAAGATAACGGCAGGGCAGGGGGAGTTTGTGAAGTGAAGGCCCCCAATGGGTGGGGAGCAGCAGGCCACAGCCCTGAGGCTTTAGGGTGCTGCCCCCCACACCCCTGGCAAGGGTGGGGCTGGGTGAGAAAAGCCACTCATCCTATTCTGTGGGCCTTTGGGGAGGGTGGCCGCACTTCCCCGAGTCTGTATTTCTCCCATGCTGAGCTCTGTGGACTCAAGTGTCCACTTGGCCCTGACTCCCACCCAAGGGCCATAGGTTCCTGGAGCTCAGCTGTGGAACCGTGGCCCCCTCTGTGCCCCAACCCCATGGCTCCTCCCTGAGCTGGCTCTCCCTGACTTCCTGACCCTGTGGCCCAGCTGTAGGTGCCACTGGTGGTCTGTGATGGGCTGCACTGGGCGAACCCCCACTTGCCCCCTGGCCTTACCGATGGCGTCCACACCTGCGGCTGTTCTTGGCTGGAGCCCATACTGGGCTGGGCGCCTCTCTAGAAGTGTCACCTTGCCTCGCCCAGGTCTCCTCTCCCCTGAGAGGGCACCCTGTGGCATACCCCTGGGGTTGTGGTCAGGGTCCGGTGTTGATAGCTCTGGGCCTCTCAGGAGCCAGTGGGCTTTGTCTGGCCTGGTACTGGGATGGTGTCCGCAACCTTGACCTTGGGCCTCTGCTGCTCCTCAGTGGGTTTTTCTGAGACTGATAAGGATGGGTTGTCTTGGAAGCAGAGGCAGGAGTGTCCTGAGGGCTCGGGCTTCCCTGACAAGGCCTTCTGAGAGGCCTACTGGGCTGCAGGACAGAAGCCACCTGTGAGGGATCCGAGGGTGGGTAAAAGCTAGGCTCCAAGTCGAGCCTCAGGGAATGGGGCTGTGGGAGCCTCCTGGCCGCACCTGCCCTGCCAGCCTGAGCCTCTGTTGCCTGTGGTGTGAACAAAGCCCCAGTCCAGTCTGTGGCCTCTAGTGTTGGTGGGCCATGGGAAGCTGGGATCCTGTCAGAGACCAAGAGGACATCTGTGTTGACCTGGATCTCCCTCCTGGAGACAAGCAGTCATGTAGCCTAGAGGCCACTTAGCAGGTGCCCAGCAGGGCCAGGGACACAGCGTGAGTCCCCCTACCTCTAGCTGAGGGAGCACAGGTGGTCACTCGGCTCTGTTGCTGTGTGAAGAGCTTGGAGCAGCCCCCGCGTGGTTGGCCATGACCTTGAGTGGCGGCTGGCTGCCTAAGCCTCCATTTCCTCATCCACCTGTTTCTAGGGTTCCTGTGAGGACTGTGACCCTTGCAGCAAAGTGCTGGGCTCGGGCCTGCACATAGTCCAGCCTGAGTAAGATGATCCTACAAGGTCATTGAGACCAGTCTGCCAGCCGGTGGCACACACGTGTACTTCATGGGCTGGGTGTTGAGACAGTTCCGCGGGCATCTCCAAGGTGTGCGGGGTTTTACCAGCTCTGGGTCCCATGTGGGCACACCTGCAGCCCTCTTAAAGCTCAGGCCCTTCCCGTTGCCCAGCATGGGTGGAAGAGGATGTGGAGCTTGGAGAGTGGGGAGCTCCGGGGGCTTCGGGGGGCTCTGGGGAACAGGTGTGGACTGCTGGTTTCCAGTGCAGGAGCAGCAGCAGTGGCCTGTGTGCCACGAAACTGTCACCTCTTCTCCCTAGGAAGACACTGCCCCAGACACTCTCCATCACCCTGGGGCCCTCCTCCAGCTGCAGGTCCCCGGTGCTGAGCTTGAGTCTATATCAGGCCACTGTGTTCAGGTGGTTCCCTCCATGGCCATGGACCCAGCTGGCCGTGAGGGATCCACTTGGCCTGTGTCAGCACTGCTGGGATTGTCGGGCTCGAGGGCTGTGCCGGGGCTGAGGGAAGTGTTTTCACAGGCCAGAGAGAACGCACATGCGGCCGGGTTGGCCCTCCAGCTCCCCTTTACCCTGCAGTCCCTCCACCCACAATATCACATTGACCCCTCCAGGCAGCCTCCGGATGATAGGCTGGGAACTTTGGGACCCAGGACCAAGTGTCACTGAAGTCAGGCCTCCTGGAGACTTTGACCCTAGAGCAGAGCTGCGTCACAAAGGGAAGAGCCCAGGACACCACGGGCTCTGAAGCCCCCTGAGGACGGTCCAGTACAGAGGAGGCTGGGGGCTGGGGGCTGGGGTCAGCCGGGGCCTGCCTGGCTGCTGCCTGGGAGGAGCTGGAAGCCCAGGAGTGCCGGCGGCCACCCCCTGTGAGCACTGGGCCTGCTTGTGTAGAGCCCTTGCCCCACACATCTGCCCGCCCTGCACACAAGGGGACTGTGTTCCCCGGAGCCAGCCGGCGCCCAGCGCAGGAGGGCAGGGTGGGGAGCACCTCACTGGGGCCGCCACAGACTGTGGGGGCTGTGCTGGGGCTGTGCTGCCTGGAGCCTCCTTGGCCTCTGCTTTGGGCCGTTTTCCGTGTGCTGGGCACTGCAGGGCTGGGCACAGGAGGCCCCTGGCAGAGTGCGGACACCCAGCCTGGGCCGGATGGCGAGTCGGGCACAGACCGTGTTGGAAGGGCTGGGCACGTGGGGAACCAGGGTCAGGTTGAATGGGCAGCGGGCTGTGCTCTCCCAGGGCTGAGGCCCCACGGCCAGGCGGCATGGCATGCGCCTCTCTCAGAGGACAGGGCCTGCACCCCTTCCCAGGTCCTCTGTGTCTGTGCCCCGGGCCGTAGGGCTGCATGAGCAGCTTCACCCTTCTGGCTGGGAATCGTCCAGGCCAGGTGGCAGTCGTCACTAGACCAGTTCAGGTGACAGGGCAGTTGGGGCTGGGATTACACACCGGGAGCCAGGACACTGCTGGCTTCTGAGCCACAGCTGCTCGCCAGCTGCCCCGGGGTGGCACGGCACCCCTGCCCTGTGAGCCCCGCACCAGGAAGGCAGTACCTGGAGCTGTGTGACCGTTGCTGAGGACCCGCGTGGAATCAGCGGAGCCGGCTTTGAACGCCGGCCTAACCCCGGTTAGTGGGGCAGACAACAGGCACCCTCTCTGCCTCATTTTCTTCCTCAGGAAAATGTCCTTCCAACAACCTCCGGGGTGCTGCCAGGAGGCATGTGGCCTTGCCAGCATGTGCGCCTGCAGAGAGTGGCTGCTGCCAGGGCTTGTCCTCCTCGTGGCCACTACTGTGGATGGTGTCCCCTCTGCGGGGGTGATGACCCCCTGCGCAGGGAGCTGCTGAGGCTCATGGCCCCTGGTCACTATTTGCCCGCAAAGGAGCAGAAGCCCCAGGAGGCAAACACGACAACAGGTGGCTGGACAGCCTTGTGTCTGGCTGGCCAGGGTTTGCAAATGAGGGAGCCAGAGCCTGTGTCCTCAGGACCCTGGTACAGCGAGGCGGCAGGGTTGGCTGCAGCCCCAGGTCTCCGCATCCCAATGAGCCACCACAATGGGCCCTGTGTGCAAAAGGGGGTCAGCACGCCTCGCTGGGTGGCAGTGTGCAGGGGCCACTCAGACTGCCCGCACTGGGCCCTGGCTGCCCCCAGGTCTGTGCATCCACCAGAAAGGACTGCTTGGCTCTCAAGTACAGAGGGGACTTGTGCCGCAGCCGAGCGGGTGCCAAGGTGCCCACAGTAGACCCTGAGTGGACGGAATCACTGCTGTAGAAGGCAAGGCAGGGACCACTTAGGTGCCAGAGGGAAAGAGCTCAGGGCACGTGCCCAGACAGCTTCCTGGTGCAGCCCCTTGGCTCAGCCCAGGTGGACAGAGGCTGTCAGACCTGCCACCAGGATAAGCAGGGTTGGTGACAACACATGCCAGGTATCCCTGAGCCTCCTGCAAGGGAGCAGTCGCCTCGGGCCTCACAAGGAGCCATGAGCTGGGTGGAGGTGGAGGTGGCCTCTGGGAGGCTGCCTCCTGTCCCCGTTTTAGGCAATGGCAGGGTGCGGAGTGGGGCTCCTCCTGCCTTCCTCCTCCCACAGGGCCACAGCGGCCATCCCCCTCGGTGGTGGGAACTGAGCCAGGACACAGTTCCTACAGAGACAGCCCTCAGGACTGGCCTGGCTTCTGTGTGGTGCTGGGTGAGGTGTCCGCTGACAGCCTGGCCTGGGGCCCTGCCTTCCTAGAGGCGGGGCACAGAGCCTGCTTCCCCTCCAGCGCTCTGCACCGGCCTCCCAGGGCACCCCTCCCTGGGACCTGGGGGCCTCGTCACAGAACTGCCTCCTGAGCCGGGAGCCCAGCCTCTTGCCGTCTCCCAGAGCCTGGGTGACTTGGTGGCCTGTAGTCCCAGCTCAGCGTCCCCACCCTGGCCTCCACCTCTCCCTGTGTGGCCCTCTCGGGTGGTCTCTCCAGGCAGGGCTCGGGTGGGCTTCTGAGCTCTGCCTCCCTTCTCCCTCACAGGCCATCAGCATCAGCAAAGCCATCAACGGCCAGGAGGCCCCCGTGAAGGAGAAACATGCCCGGCGTATCCTGCCCGCCCGGCCGGGGAGGGGTGGACGGTGGCCCCACCTGGGGCTGGGGGTGGGCGGGTTGAGGTCTGGACACACTTCACGACCTTGTTCCCTCCGCTGAAGACCCTAGCCCTTGTGGCTTGGGGCAGGGGCGGCCTGGTTCTCCCCGCGTCTCCATGCGGCTGCCTTAGGGAGCTGGCCTTCCCGCCCGGGGCTCTGCGTCTCGTGCTTGGCCTTGACCCACGCAGGCATCATTCTGGGCACTCACCACGAGAAAGGGGCCTTCACCTTCTGGTCCTACGCCATCGGCCTGCCGCTGCCCAGCAGCTCCATCCTCAGCTGGAAGTTCTGCCATGTCCTCCACAAAGTCCTCCGGGACGGGCACCCCAATGTGAGTCGCGGCCCCCGCCCTCGGCCCCTCAGAGTCTGAGCTGCTGGCCCTGTGCCGCCCTCGCCTTGCCTCCCCCGGAAGCTCTGGGTCCTTATTCCCTTCCCGCTGCAGGTGCTGCACGACTGCCAGAGGTACCGGAGCAACATCCGGGAGGTCGGAGACCTGTGGGTAGGTGCTGCCGCGCTCCGTGCCTGCCGGGGTCCAGGCGAGGCTGCCTGGCATCCAGGCCTCCTGAGCACAGGCTGAGCGGAGGCAGACGCTGGGGGGCATTGTGGGCTGTGCTCACAATGGTGACGGTCGTGCTCGTCAGCGTGAGGCCACACTGTGCCTTTAAGGACGCCGGTCACGGTGGGCCTGCAGCCCCAGGCTGGCATCCCAGGGAGGCCATTAGCCCACGGGAAGGGCACAGACCCAGGGCGCCCCAGGCCAGCGGCTGGAGAGGGGCCTGGAGATCCTCGCTTCCCACAGCTCCCTCTGACCACAGACGCGGTGGTCTGGGCGCTCTGGGGGGCTGTGTTTGGGGTCCACTCCCAGGTCCACAGGAGTTAGGGGTGCTGGGGCGGGAAGAGGCCCTCAGGCCAGATTCTCTGTCCAAGCACTGGGGTCCTCGGCTGGCCTGTGGCCCCTGGAGCAGAGCCAGAGGGAGGCCAGGGCTCCGGCCGGGCCATCGCCCTCTCCAAGGCCTCTGCAATTTATCCATGTCCCTTGAAGTAAAGGGAACAATGTCCACAGTGCCCTAAGTAGGCACAGGCCCAGCTGGCGTGGCACAGGCCCTGGGCCTGAAGGGGAGGAGGGTGCGCAGACTCCTGTCGGGATGTGCCCGCCGCCTGCCGCTTGCACTTCAGTGAACTGTCCCAGCTCAGAGCTGGCCTGTGGCCCTGGACAAAGAGCTCTCTCCGCACAAGAGCTTCTCCGGCGAGAATGATTAAGACGAAAAGGAAACCCAGAGGCGGGGGAGTTGGCGGAGGCAGCGGGCCCGGTGTGGCGTGCACAAGTGACCTGGCCCTCGCCGTGGCTCCTTCCACCCCCGTTCCTGACAGCCCCGTGCCTGCCCAGTCCCTGGGTTTTCTGGGCATGTTCTCAGGACAGCGGGCCCTCACCCTGGGCTCTGTTCCTCACAGGGGCACTTGCACGACCGGTACGGGCAGCTGGTGAACGTGTACACCAAGCTCTTGCTGACCAAGATCTCCTTCCACCTCAAGGTAGCTTCCTCTGGGCGTCGTGGGGCCGAGGGACCGTGGGCTCCGCCCTCTGGTGTCCTGGGTCAGAGAGGAGGATGGGTTCTGCCCGAGCGGGCTGTCCGCTCACCAGGGAGGCCAGCACGAGCTCCCAGGACGGCTCTGGTGTTTCGGGACAGCTGGCTGATCCCAGCGCTCGCTCCGTAGCCACACCGCACGTCCTGCCTGGCTGCGCCCTGCCCCTGTGGGCTCCCTCCACCACCCCAAACCCTCGGCCCGGTCTTCTGCCCGCTGGGCCACAGCAGCGGTGGCCACCTGGGGCTGGGTGCCCTCCCCGGGCTCTCCCCTCCTCCTGAGAGCTAGAGCAGGCCTGGGACAGACCTGGCTCTGCCCAGAGCAGGGACAGGACTTGTGGTGGGCTGCCCAGCACAGCTGCAGCGGGTGGGGTCTCTCTACAGCACCCCCAGTTTCCTGCCAGCCTGGAGGTGACAGACGAGGTGTTGGAGAAGGCGGCTGGGACAGATGTTAACAACATGTGAGTGGGTGGCCAGGAAGCTGGCCTCCCCCTGCTTCCTGCCTCAGTGCCCTGCTGTCCTCGGGCATCCCACCCCCTGGGTGTCCGCAGGGGCCATGGTGTTGAATGATTCCATAGCCTTCTGAGATGGAGGGTCACACTCCCAGGAGAGCAGGCTCAGCTTACGTGGGCGGGTATTTGGAATCCAGCAGTTTGTCCTGTGTGCAGGTGGGGGGTTCCACCTGTCCCACCAGGGTCTTGGGGACAGGGAGGTCTGCCCAGCCACCTTGTTGCCCTCTGTGCAGCTTCCAGCTCACCGTGGAGATGTTTGACTACATGGACTGTGAGCTGAAGCTTTCTGAGTCAGGTGAGCCCCCATCAGGACCCGAGAGGGTCCGAGTTACCACTGATGATCAGACCAGCGTAACCTGCTGTGTGCACTGTGGTGCTAGACGTCAAACCCAGAGTGCCACAGGCCAGGCCCGCACCCTGCCTCAGAGCCACACCCGACCCTGGCTTACTGTCAGCTGCACCTGCCCCTCTGGGGGTCCGCCCCTCCCAGGAACAGGGATGAGGCCTCGTGGTGCCTCCAGAGCACAGGGGAGAAGCCTCCGCTGCCCCCCGCACCCCAGCCCCTCTGTGATGTGTCCAGGGCACAGTCTCTGCTGTCCTTGTGCCCCGTGTGGCATCCTGTCACCACATCCGGGCTTGGGCTGTGGGGAGCCACATCTCTAGGTTCCCACCCCGGCCTTGGGCGTCTGCATCCCTCTCTGCACTGCCACTCGAGAGAGAACTTGAGTTGTGTTGCCCATTTCCTGCCCTAAAAAGCCTCAGATGCTATCAGCCTCCTAGCCCAGGAACCGGCAGCTGCTGGACAGGAAATCTCGGGCTCACCCTCCTGGCCCAGGGGATTGTTCTGAGTAGCAGCTTCAGACGACCTATGGTGACTCAGTGCTGGCTGTGATGGGGCAAGAAGCGAGCACCTTTTTTTTTTTAGTTGTAGGTGGACAGAATATCTTTATTTTATTTTTATGTGGTGCTGAGGATCGAACCCAGGGCCTCCCGCGTGCTAGGCGGGCACGCTACCACTGCGCCACAACCCCAGCCCCAGAAGTGAGCACCTTTTAAGGGAAAAGTGGAAGCTGGGAAGAGGCCAAGCGGCCTCTCCACACCCCTGGGCCTGGACTGAGGCTGGCTGAGCCCAGTGGGCAGTCAGTGCCCATGGGCCAGAGGCCAGCTTGGTGCCAAGCCCCCCGTGCCTGGGGAAGTCTGCCTGGGACCTTACATGGGAGGCAGAGGACAGGTGTCTGAGTGTGGCCCAACTGAGCAGCTGGCCTAGGGCCCCGCTGTGTCCTGGCACATGTGCTAAGCCCAGGCCTCAGCACCGAGGCCACCAGGCACCTGCGTCCCCACCCCAGGCTGCTCTAAACATGGGAGGGAGCCCATGTAGGCAGCGGTGGCCCCCACAAGGGAAGTGGAGAGAACCCACTGGTCCCACCCCTGCATTGGTGAAGCACAGGGGTGGGGCACCAGAGTGCACCAGGCGCTGGAGTCGGCTGGAGGAGCCTGCCACAGGAGCCCTGCTGTGGCCCTTCTCAGCAGGCAGCAAATGTCCAAGAGGTCCTCAGTGGACGGCTGGCTGTGGCATGCTGAGCGCACAGTGGGGAGACCCGGAGGCGTGAGTCTGCCGTGGTCAGGAGAGAGAGAGCCAGCTTGTGAGGCCCAGCAGGGCACAGGGCCACGCTCCTCACATGTGCACAGCCCAGAGCAGAGTGTGCTTCACGCTCCAGAACACGGCAGCGCGGCCTGGAGCTAGAAATCAAGAAAAGGTGGGGGGCCTGCGCTGCTCCCTTCTGGTCCCTGGCCTCCCTGGCTCCTGGCTGTCACGCAGAGGTCTGCAGCCGGCCCTGCCCCAGGCAAGGCCAGAGCTGAACCCCAGGAGCCCAAGGGCTACTCTGGCCTGTGGCTGGTGTGTGCCCAGGGTGGGGCCATCTGGCTGCCCTCCCACTCTGGGTGGCTGCCTGCTCTTTGTCGTTCCTCGTTCCTCTGCCCCAGAGAAGATGCCAACCAGGGCAGGCAGGCTGTTTGTCCTTGTCCCTCTCCGGGAATTTTGATACAGGGCCTGATTGTCAAGGGCCCCAGGGAGCGCAAAGTTCAGGGTCATCTGAGGCTTGCAGAGCGGAGTGTGGAGCCCACAGCTGCCTCCACAGATGCAAGAGGAGATCTGGGTGATTGTCTTAAACTCTCTTCTAAAATTTAGAACAGGTTTGAGGCCCGAGGGCATGAGGCACCTTGACCTTGACGTGGGGTAACCACTGGCACCGGCGCTCCCATCTGCCATGGGGAGCACGTTGGTGTCTGCAACCTGGGTTAGAGTCCCGCTTACTGACCAGGTGGTCTGCAGGAGCTGTCCACAGCCATGGCCACCTCTTCACAGTGGCCATGATGACATCATGAGGGGCTGCCACGGCCTGGGCTGTCACCAATGTGGCTGTCCGCATGAGTTGTCCTGTGCCGGGTCTCAGGCTCTCGTCTGCCTGCTTCCCTCTGTGCAGTTTTCCGGCAGCTCAACACCGCCATCGCTGTGTCCCAGATGTGCTCAGGCCAGTGCCGCCTGGCCCCGCTTATCCAGGTCATCCAGGACTGCAGCCACCTCTACCACTACACGGTCAAGCTCATGTTCAAGCTTCACTCCTGTGAGTCCCTGCATTCACTGTGTCAGAAAGGAGAGCGAGAAGTTAGCTTAGAGCAGGTGGTGAACTCACTACCCACCAACAGAACACCGTCAATGAAGGAAGACATCATGGTTTTCCAAAGCCGAGAAAGACTCCGTAGAGTTTTGTTTTGGTTTGGTTGGTACTGAGGATTAAACCCAGGGCACTTGACCACTGAGCCATGGCCCCAGCCCTTTTTATATTTTTGTCTGGAGACAGGGTCTCACTAAGTTGCTTACGGCCTCTCTAAGTTGCTGGGGCTGTTCTCCAATTTGCGATCCTCCTGCCTCAGCCTCCCTAGTCACTGGGATTATCGGCGTGTGCCACTGTGACCCACTTAGTTTTATGGTTTTACGATTGAATGCCTGGCTTAGAAGCGGGCAGGGCCCTTGCCTTCTGCTGAGTTCGTCCTGCCTCGTTCTCTGGGGGAGCAGGAGCAGAAAGGCATCCATCACTGTGCTGTTTAGAAGAGGGTTTTGACCTCCTTGAACCTCTGGGAAAGGTCTTATCCTCAGACCACTTGAGAACCACCAGCTTGGGACGCACGTGCTGTTCTCACTGTAGCCCAGGGGCCCTGCGGTATGTCATCACAGGGACTTTATGACGCCCCCAAGGCTGGACACAGCTCGATGCAGTCACACCACCCTTCCATGAGCTCCCTGCTTGTCTGACTCTGGAGGTCAGAGCTGAGCCTCCCCAGGCCTCGTCCCCCTTCCTGGTCAATGCACCTTCCGACGCGGGTGGGACTGTCCCAGTCATGGGTGCTCTCTAATCTCTGATGGTCCAGAACGTGGAGGAACGTGGGAGGGGAGAGAGCCACAAAGCAGTGTGGAGAGGAAGCCCCATAAATCTGTGCTGTCCCCAGGTCTCCCGGCAGACACCCTGCAGGGCCACAGGGACCGGTTCCACGAGCAGTTTCACAGGTACTAACCAGGACAGGACGAGCCACAGCTGGGATGCAGCTCCTGGGCTCCTCCGTGACATGTCCCTTTTGCCCTTCTCCACCTGCAGCCTCAGGAACTTCTTCCGCAGAGCCTCAGACATGCTGTACTTCAAGCGCCTCATCCAGATCCCCCAGCTGCCTGAGGTGCCGCACCCTCCCTGAGCCTGGTTGCAGCCCCTGACCTCCAGTCCTCCAAGGACCCTGGGCAGCTGGCCGGCCTCACGTGGGCTCTGGGGGCGGTGGAGACGGGGCTTCCTTGGGGCCAGGTGAGTAACTCTCATCTCCCCCCGCAGGGACCTCCGAACTTCCTGCGGGCCTCAGCCCTAGCTGAGCACATCAAGCCGGTGGTGGTGATCCCCGAGGAGGCCCCAGAGGATGAGGAGCCTGAGAACCTCATTGAGATCAGCAGCGGGCCCCCAGCCGGGGAGCCTGTGGTAAGCTCCCCTGCTGTCCCCATGCCCCACCCCTAGAAGGGACCTCAGCTCAGCACTCAGCCAAGGGGAGGGGCATGGCTGGCCTCCCACCCTCCTGGAGGCACAGGTGTGGGCAGGGGTGACTGCTTTGCCCCCACAGGTGGTGGCTGACGTCTTCGATCAGACCTTTGGACCCCCCAATGGTTCCCTGAAGGATGACAGGTGAGGCCTAGGTAGCTGGCTGGCAGAGGTCGGGGGGCTGGAAAGGGCCTCCTGAGCTGTCGGGATGCTTCTGCCTGCAAAGGCCTCAGGTGGGGAACAAGAGTTCAAGAGACACCCACATCCTAAGGGGTATGGGTGAAAGATGGGTGACCCTCCGTGGGCTGAATGTGAGCTCAGGACCTCTGTCCCCAGGGATCTCCAGATTGAGAACCTGAAGAAGGAGGTGGAGCTGCTCCGAGCTGAGCTGGAGAAGATCAAGCTGGAGGTGAGGGCCGGGCAGCAGGCCTGCCGGGCCTGGGCACCTGGGGCCGGTTCCCACACTGTCCTGTGCCGCAGGCCCAGCGGTACATCTCGCAGCTGAAGGGCCAGGTGAACTCCCTGGAGGCGGAGCTGGAGGAGCAGCGGAAGCAGAAGCAGAAGGCCCTGGTGGACAACGAGCAGCTGCGTCACGAGCTGGCCCAGCTGCGTGTGCTGCAGCTGGAGGGCTCACGGAACCAGGGCCTGCGGGAGGAGGCCGAGAGTGCGTGTGGCAGTGTGGGGGTTGCCCACCCAGCCACCCCGCCACCCCGCCTCACGGCCTCTCCTCGTCACAGGGAGGGCCAGCGCCACAGAAGCACGCTACAGCAGGCTGAAGGAAAAGCACAGCGAGCTCATTCACACGCACGCCGAGCTGCTCAGGAAGGTACGCGCCCGGGCCGCCCCCCGCCCACGGCAGGGCATCCCGGGCCCAGGCCACAGAGCCAGCCTGTCCCCTTCCCTTGCAGAATGCAGACACGGCCAAGCAGCTGACGGTGACCCAGCAGAGCCAGGAGGAGGTGGCGCGGGTGAAGGAGCAGCTGGCCTTCCAGATGGAGCAGGTGAAGCGGGAGTCCGAGCTGAAGGTATGTCCCCCGTGTGCAGGGCCCCGCCTGCGTCCAGCGAGCCCTGCTGCCCCAGTGACACACTGTCCTGTCCCAGTTGGAGGAGCAGAGCGACCAGCTGGAAAAGCTCAAGAGGGAACTAGAGGCCAAGAGCGGAGAGCTGGCACACATGCAGGAGGCCCTGAGCCGCACGGAGCAGGTGCCGCGGGGCAGGCGCGGGGTAGAAGCCACCTCTTTCCTGTGAATGGGGCGGGCTGGGGTCACTGGGTTCAGGGGGCCCTTAGTGGGGCCCCGATGCTGCTGTAACTCAGACCCAGGGGTACGTGGCATCAGGACCCAGCCCCAGCCCTCTGGGTGGGTGAGGAGAGGGGCCACAGGCTGGGCTGCTCACGGACGGTGCTCACAGAGCGGGCTGGAGCTGAGCTCCCGGCTGGACACGCTCAGTGCAGAGAAGGACGCCCTGAGCGGGGCCGTGCGGCAGCGGGAGGCCGACCTCTTGGCGGCCCAGAGCCTGGTGCGTGAGAAGGAAGCTGCGCTGAGCCAGGAACAGCTGCGCAGCGCCCAGGAGCAGGGCGAGCTGCAGGGGCGCCTGGCCGAGAAGGTGAGGCTTCCTGCGGGAGTGCCACGGCCCTCGCCACACAGCTCCTGCCTGCTGGGCGAGTGTGTTCCTAGTGTGCCCGGAATCAGCTCTCCAGAACATGCTCTCCACTCCACAAAGCCCAGACCCCACCCCGCCTTGCAGTTCCTGCCACCCTGCCCAGCCCTTCCCGTCTGCCTGCTCCTCCTCCAGTGGCCCTCCCTCCAGGCGACAGCTGGCTGCGCCTGCATTTTGATCCGTGTCTCTAGAGACACGTTTGTTCAGACCCTTCGCCTGCTTGGATTGTTTTTGGTTGAGCCATTCACCCACCTGGCATGGGAGCCGCTGAGCCCTGTAGGGAAGGGAGGCCTCTCTCTGGACATCTTCGGTCCCCAGCAGAGACAGGCCCTGACAGCTGCCCATGGTCTGACCCTGGGGCTGGGCCGTGTCCTGGGTCTTGGGGTGGGGTCTCTAGGCTGCCTGTCCCCGTTGCTGGCAGGAGTCTCAGGAGCAGGGCTTGCAGCGGAGGCTGCTGGATGAGCAGTTTGCGATGTTGCGGGGTGCCGCCGCTGAGGCCGAGGGCATCGTGCAGGACGCTGTGAGCAAGTTGGACGACCCCCTGCACCTGCGCTGCACCAGCTCCCCAGGTGCGCACGCGGGCCACCTCCCCATGTGTGCCTCGCTCCAGTCTCCCGCCCAGAGCTGCGGTTGGGAGGGCATCATGTTTTCTCTGTGCTTCCAGACTACCTGGTGAGCAGGGCCCAGGCAGCCCTGGACACTGTGAGTGCCCTAGAGAAGGGCCACGCCCAGTACCTGACCTCCCTGGCAGGTGAGCATCTCCAGCGGGTGAGCAGGAGGGGCAGGGGCTGGCGGATTCTGGGTTTCTGCAGTCTGGCTGCCTCCCACCTGGTGGGGAGCTTTTCAGGGAGCCGAGCGGCGGGGAACTGCCCACTCCCACCTGGGAACCCGGCCTGCAGGCAGGCAGCCTTCACCAGGTGTCCTCAGAGGGCACAGGAGAAGGGGCCTGGGATCACCAGCATGTTTGGTCACTGCCCTGCTGCGCAACCTTGGCCATGCCTCCTCTTCGAGCCCTCTTTTTCTCATCATAAACTGGGGGCACTGGGGCCACACCTGGAGCTTGCCCTAGTGCTCCCCAGCATTAGTGTCTTGTTGCTCCCCACCCAGTGACCTCAGCCCTGTCCCCTCACACAGATGCCTCCTCCCTGGTGGCAGCCCTGACCCGCTTCTCCCATCTGGCTGCGGACACCATCATCAACGGCGGCGCCACCTCCCACCTGGCCCCCACCGACCCTGCAGACCGTAAGTGGACCCCTGGCGTGGCAGTGGGGTATGGCTGCTTCACCAGCTGTCTCCCACGGGGGTCTCCACAGTATGTTGGGGGAAGAGGGGCCTGCAGCCGGGTCCTGGGCCGGGGTAGGGGCTTCATGGAGGTCCTCAGGTACAGGCTGTGCTCACACCTCTCCCACCACAGGCCTAGTTGACGCATGCAGGGAGTGTGGAGCCCGGGCTCTGGAGCTCCTGGGGCAGCTGCAGGATCGGCAGGCTATGCTAAGGGCACAGCCTGGCCTGGTGCGGACCCCCCTGCAGGGCATCCTCCAGCTGGGACAGGTGAGCTGTCAGCCAAGCCCCTGGGCTGGGGGTGCTGTGCCCCAAGCCGCTCTGTCTCCTCTGGGCAGTGCTAAGCGGGTGTTCCTGAACAGCTTGCAGCCGCAGGACCCAGGCAAGGACTGTGCCCCTCCAGAGCCCTGTGGTCCCTGGACCTGCTGCCCAGGCTCTGTGCATGATGGAATCCAATCTCCCTGACTTTTGTCCTCCCAGGAGTTGAAGCCCAAGAGCCTGGATGTGCGGCAGGAGGAACTAGGGGCCATGGTTGACAAGGAGATGGCGGCCACATCTGCTGCCATTGAAGATGCTGTGCGGAGGATCGAGGTAAGGACTGGGCTTTGGGGACTCCCTGGTTCCTGCAGGAGCCTTTGGGGGCTGGAGGCCCTGGCCGGGTGGGTGCTAGCTACACGTACTCCTGCATTCAGCCTCCGGACTGAGGACAGACAGTGCCTTTCAGGGGTCCCTGAGGTCAGAGCAGAGAGGGCAGGAGGTGGTCCTGGGTGTCCTGACCCCCAGGATTGCAGTCCCTGGGGTCCCCTTTCTCCCACGCTGCTCTGCTCCAGCCAGCTCACAGCTGTCATTGGTGCAGGATATGATGAACCAGGCCCGCCATGCGAGCTCGGGGGTGAAGCTGGAGGTGAATGAGAGGTGAGCCCCCAGCACTGGGCGGGCCCCTGCCCCCAGCCACCACTCACCACTGGTTCCATGAGGCTTTACCCTCCTGGCTGCTTAGCTCTGGAGAGAGGAATGATTGCCTGGTCCCCGCCCTGCGCGGTGTCCCATGGGCCACTGTATCCAGCAACCAACAAGTCTCCTCTTCTCTCCCGCCCCCCCCCACGCCCCCCCCAGGATCCTCAACTCCTGCACAGAACTGATGAAGGTGAGTGGGCGGCTGGGACCCCAGGAGGGCTGTTTCACAGCTACCCTGAGAATCACATGCGGCATCTTGGTCTTGGCAGGCCATCCGTCTCCTCGTGACGACGTCCACTAGCCTGCAGAAGGAAATCGTGGAGAGCGGCAGGGTGAGCGGGCGGGCCACAGCCGACAGCACCTCCCTGGCTGGGCCCCCAACTGTGCCAGCAAGAGATAGATCCCTGGACGGGGCCTGACGCCAGAGCCCCTTGCCCTTTCATGCGTGAGACTCCTGGAGCGCACAGATGATGTCCGTGTCCCTGACCTCCCAGCTGAAGCCCCCCGCCCCAGGGAGGTGTCAGAATGTGCTCTGTGGCTGTGCTGAAGGGACCCTGGGGACCCATTTCCACCTGTGATGTCCACCTTGACTGGCCTGTTCTGCCTGTCCTTCCATTGCCGCTAGGGGGCAGCCACACAGCAGGAATTTTATGCCAAGAACTCACGGTGGACTGAAGGTCTCATCTCAGCCTCCAAGGCCGTGGGCTGGGGAGCCACACAGCTGGTGTATGTCATCCGGGTGGGGTGGGTGGGGTCTGGGCCCTGCTGATGGAGAGTGGCTTGGGGGGTCAGAAGGGTTCTAAGGGCCTTGGGGTGGGAGTGTGGGAGTGTCCCCGCTGTCCGTGAGGCAGACGCCCAGGCCCTGACTGGCCCTGCTCGGCCCTGCTCCTCAGGGAGTCTGCTGACAGGCTGGTGCTCCACAAGGGCAAGTACGAGGAGCTCATTGTCTGCTCCCACGAGATCGCAGCCAGCACAGCTCAGCTGGTGGCAGCCTCCAAGGTGAGCTGCACCCGTGTCCACAACCCCGGGCTCCATGCCAGGCCTGGCCTTGGGGTCCCCAGTTGCCCAGGACTGCAAGTCCATGGCCTGCCTGACCCTTCCCCCAGGTCAAGGCCAACAAGCACAGCCCCCACCTGAGCCGCCTGCAGGAGTGCTCCCGCTCCGTCAATGAGAGGGCAGCCAACGTCGTGGCCTCCACCAAGTCAGGCCAGGAGCAGATTGAGGAGAGGGGTGAGCGCCTGGGTGTCAGGTGGGGCTGCTAGCTTCCCAGGACTGGGCAGGAGTGGGCGCCCAGACACTTGCCCCTTGCCTCCTGGCCACAGACACCATGGATTTCTCCGGCATGTCCCTCATCAAGCTGAAGAAGCAGGAGATGGAGACCCAGGTAGGCACCTGCAGCTGCCAAGCTCGTGCCTTCCAGGGCTGACCTTGGGGAGGGTTCCTGGGACTCACAGTGCTGAGGCTGAGCTGAGGGCAGTGCTGAGGTGGCTGTGTGGGGCACAGGTTCGAGTGCTGGAGCTGGAGAAGACGCTGGAAGCGGAGCGCATGCGGCTCGGGGAGCTGCGGAAACAGCACTATGTGCTGGCCGGGGTGATGGGGACACCCAGTGAGGAGGACACCAACCGGCCCAGCGCTGCCCCCAGAAGTGGGACCACCAAGAAGCCTCCCCTGGCCCAGAAGCCCACTGTGGCCCCCAGACAGGACCACCAGGTGCCTGGAGGGTCCCGGGTGGGTGGCTGCCCCAGTTGGGCCATGTGCTTCTGGCCTTGTCTGCTGAGCCCCTTTCCTCTGGCCCCTGCAGCTGGACAAAAAGGACGGTGTCTACTCGGCTCAACTCCTCAACTGCTAGGCTCTGCAGAGGCCCCGCAGGGCAGCTGGAGGCCAGCCCCAAACTCACACGGCTGTCCCAAGGGCATCCAGGGACCTCTGGGAGGCCCCCAAGGGGCCTAGCCCCTGCACCTGGTGCCCAGGCCTCCTGCCTCACCACACAGATCAGTGTCCCCGAGGCCCTAGCCTTTACTGAGCCTGAAGGGGCGTGGGCCATGTGGGTGGTTCATCTGGATTTAAGTCTACTTGTCTGCAATAGGAACTGCGGAGCAGCAGGGACCCAGCAGGCCAGAGCTGCCAGTCTGCAGGATGTATATGGGGCATTTTTAATATTCCAAGTTTATAGTCAGCACACTGGGAACAGGGCCATGTGTGGGTCTCCCTGCCTTCTGGACTGTCAGAGGTTGTAGGTGAACAGAAAGGTGGGGTCCCTGCTGGCTATCAGGGACAAGGGTACAACATCCATTGCCTTCCTGGAGCACAGTCATAAGGCATCCTTCGGCCACGTGGTCTTGGGCAGGAGGTCTTAAGGTGGCTGTGGGGCAGGGGGCGTCAACCCTTTCTCCTTGGGCCTGGTGCTAGAGGATTGTGATGGGAGGCCCCAGGAGGCAGCCAGACAGTGAGCAGTGGGCAGATCCCTCCTGGGTTTCCAGCTCAACTCTGCAGCTACCTTCCCATTTCCTGTTTTCCATTCTCCTGGTTGGCTGCTCCCTGTCACATACCCTGGGTGGTTTCCCAAAGATGGTGGCCCTCCCACTTGGCCAGAACAGGCCCAGAAATAAGGATCCATGGGCCCACTTTCTAAGGGATCAGGAAATCTTGTTGGAATCTCAGGGAGCCCTTGTCCTGCCTGCCCCTGTGGATTTCAACAAACTTGTGTTCCTTGAGCTGAGGGATGGATGGGCTAGCGCTTGGGAACCAGGCTGAGGGTGGGCCCAGCAGTGGGGTGGGCCTAGTGCCTGGCCCACCCTGTCCCTCAGTCACCTGCGCCCCAGGAAGGCTGCCAGACAGCCCAAGTGTGGGGAGCCAGGTCCCCTGCCTGGTGTCACTGCTCCCTGTGTTGACCTTTCATTGCAATAAAACAGGCCGCCTCTTGTCCCCATGCCCCAGCGAGGGGCTGTGTTTGCCTCTTCATTTCTCCTGAGACATGCATTCCCTCACTAGACCCAGATAGGGTGACTGTGGTTGCTGTAGGTGACAGTAAAGCACTTGGGACACGGGATCTCAGTGCTGCTGCCAGTTCTGCGAGAGTGCAGATGTGTGTGACGGGCTCTCAGTGCAGGAGGCCAAGCCGGAGGCCACTACTGCTCCCAGCCTGGAGCCCTTGGTCTCCTGGGCCAGCGGCTAGTCCCCAGCCATGTCTGAGACCATACATCTTTGGACAAGGGAGGGGGGGGGTGCCAACTGGTTGGAAGGGACAAGTTCCAAGATCTGAGTGGGTTGGAACCCTGCCCCCAGGGTGGTCTGCACTTAACCATCGCCACACAGCCTTTCCATTCGTTAGTGCTGGAAAGCGCAGCCAGCCTGGCCAACAGGATCCCCAGAGGCATGCACCAGAGGGCGGGCCCAGGTGTGACCCTCTGCAGAGCCACTGGCACTGCTGGACAAAAGGACTGTGAAGAAAGGGAAGCAGGGCTGCTCAGACGGCCTCCCCCAGGTCCTCACCCCCGGGCATGGCCTGCACGCCCAGGCCGGCTGTGGGAGCACTTCACCAGTGACCCACTGCGAGAGGGTCACGTGGATGAACTCTCCTCCTCCTCCTCCTCAGGGCTTAGCCACAGAAACCGCCCCGCCCCCCCGCCTGCAGCACAGCATTTTCTTTCTTTTTTTTTGCTACCGGGGATTGAACTCGGGGGCACTCAACAGGGGCAGACAACTTTCTAAAGCAAATGACTGAAAATCTGACATGAGCCAACTACATTTGACAACCCAAGGAAGTGATCTGACATTGTCTTCCATGATCAGACCTTGAACTGAACCCACCTCAAGTGTCCTGCACTAGAAACCAGAAGCCTGCCTACCCACCACTGATCCCTCCTGGGTCCATGTGTGCAAAAAGGGCCAAAGGAGGGGACGACAGGAGCCACAAAGCCCACTGAAGTCCTCATGGGGGAGGGGTTACAAATTTGACTCTAAGCTTCCTATCAGCCTTGGATGAAAAAACTAGAATTTTTTTTGGTACTGGGGATTGAACTTGGGGACACTTGACCACTGAGCCACATCCCCAGCCCTATTTCGTGTTTTATGTAGAGACAGGGTCTCACTGAGTTGGTTGGCGCCTCGCCGTTGCGAAGGCTGGCTTTGAACTTGCGATTCTCCTGTCTCAGCCTCCCAATGTGCTGGGACTACAGGCGTGCGCCACTGCGCCCAGCTCCAAATTTTATCAAGGGCAAACTGATTTCTCAAAAGCTTTCCTCTTCCTAATGGCTTAGCCACAAATTCCACCCACCGGTGGCACAGGATAGTGGGCAGGAAATGGCACCCTGCTTAAGGGAGACCAAGGGGGAAGGTGAGCTGCACAGGCCATTCAAATCCCTTACAAGACCCAGATGCACAGTGCAGCCTGAGCAATAGGCATGCAAAGGCTCAGGTGCCAGTTCAGCTGAGGGAGGGCACACAAGGGGACAGACAGACAAGACAAAGGTGGCAGGCCCATGAGGACATGGGTACACAGCTCAACCAGGGGCAATGTGCACAGGTACACAGCTCAGGGCTGAGGGTGTGACTCAGTAAGAAAGCACTTGCTTAGCCTGCACCAGACCTGGTGCACCCCAGAGCTGGGGCTAGGGGGAGCACAGCTCAGCCAGGGGCAGCAAACACTTGGCCTTGGTGTGGGCGGTACCTTCAGCCCCCTTCAAACACCTGCTAGTGAAATGTCAGAGCCACTGAGATCCTACCACTTGACAATCAGAGAAGGTTCTAGGTAGTTTCCATCACTTGCCATGTGGACAGAGGCCAAGGGAAGCCCAAACCCCGCAGTCCTCCCCAGCCTGCCCCCACAGGGTGGCCGTGACCCCGAGACGCGTTCTCTTGCAGCAGAACAAGCTTCTTCCCACCCATTATTGCTGTTTGATGACAAAGAGGATAAACGGCCCTGCTGTTAGTGCTGGGAACCCTGGACAGGTATGGCCTTCAGTTTTCCTTACTTTTCAACTCCAAGGGATGCTCAGCTGGTGCCCCTGCTGGACTCTGGTCCCTGATGCTCTAGAGTCAAACACGTCACAGACGCCCAGGTGAAGAAGTGCAGGGCCAGCACTCGTCATTCTCAATTTATTAAAAAGGGTCCTACAACTTTACAACCAGTGCCAGACAAGGTCCTGGACAGCAATGGCGAGGCCAGCCTGGCAGCTCCCGCGGCAGGCTGTGGCATTCCCAGTGGGCCGGCAGCAGAGGTGTCCGGGGGAGGAGGATGGCGGCACTCACCCGAGATTCACAGAACATGGCACGCCCTCCTGACTGGCATGGCAGTGAATCATCCTATACAGCTCTGTTTCTTTACAGGACAGTTGTAAAAAGAGTTCAAGTCCAGGAGGAGAGTATGGTAGCTGAGGACAAAGGCTGGTGGCCTTGCCTATGGCCCACTGCAACATAGGCGACAGGGTAAGGGTGGGGCTGTAAGTTCCAGTGGCCACACAGGTCTTTCCATGAACATACATGAGATGCTATCCCTCCCCAGCTGGGCCCTGGGAATTCTGCAAACGTGGCACCTGTAGACAAGATCCCAGAGAGGAAGGAAGAGATGGTGTGTGTTGCCACCACATATCCCGCAGCAAGCGGCTTTCTCCAAATCCCTCCTGTGCCCTTGCCCAGCACCTGCAGCACCACCAGGCCCTGGGCCCACCTGCCTTGAGGCCCAGCTGCCTGCCAGCTAGAAGCAGAGAATACTGGCTGAGAGTATCCTGGTTGAAGGTGGCCAGACTTTCCTCCCACCTGTCACACAACAATGAACTTGGACAAGCCCTTACAGAAATGCAGGGCTGCCGGGGATCAGGCCTGGCCTGTGGGCCCACAGGGCAACCATGGCTGGCACCTTGCAGGCATCTGAGTCCTGGCACCAGGTGAAGCTAAGGCACAGCACGGGCACCTGTAGGTGTGACCGTGTACTGTTTGCACAAAAAGAAATTGCATTTACTTCATCTGCATTTTGATCTATTCAAAACAGTATTTGTATTTTTAAAAGTTTCCCTGAATATCTTGTGTCAAAAAAAGTTCTTTCCCAATATAAAACAGGTAAATTACACATGTAGTAAAAATATTGGCGGGGGGGGGGGGAGTAATTTCTTCACGGAAACCTTCAGGGGCTGGCTCGCGGCAAGTGCACTGGGCAAAGTCCAGCTCGCACGGCCACACCTCTCCTGGCCTCTGCAACGGGAGCGAGCCCTGCAAACACTGCCTGTGGCTCTGAAGCAGAAGCAGCCAGGTTTGAGGGAGGTGTGGGTGATGGTGACGACCGCCCCGAACAGACTCAGTGGGCAGTGCAGCTGTGCCTCGTGGCCGGCCATGGGCATGACCTCTGGGCTGGCTGACACGGACCTGTCTTTTTCCAGGGCCACAGCAGCTGGTGGAGTGAGACACACAGCACTGTCTACTGAAAATAACAGACATAATTAGCCATGCTTATTAAATAGGGCTGCAATATCAGGACCAAGACTTTAAATGGGAGGTGGGGAGAGGCTTCCTTCTTCCCAAACGCACGAGTTCGTCAACACTAGGTACTCAGAAACCACACCCACAACGCCAGCGGCGCGGTGCACAGGCCTGCGAGGCTGCGGCCGGCCAGCATGTACTGCCTGGGTGCACAAAACCTTGGTCTCTACTTCTAAACCATTGACCTAGTTCTAACAACAGATGGGACACTGGCCCAGGGTTCCCAAGCCCTTGACCCAGCAGTTGGACCTCAGAGCCTCTGTGTGCAGAACCTGGCAGGGCAGGCAGAGGGCGTCTCCCAGGAAGCACAGGCTCTGGTGCTCACTGGAGGATGAAGCCTGGCTGGTGTGGAGGCAGCCGAGGTGGGGGTCTCTGGGGGAGAGCTGGCGGGTACGGTGACACAAATTGTGCAGAGAATCCTTGCTGAGGAGGGAGGCCCACCCGGGGGGGCAGAGGCGGGCACGGTAATCCTGGGTACGGAATAGCCTGTCCTGAGCCCACAGCAGCAGTGAACGGGGTGGCTAAGCGTCCGGCGGGTACTGGGGGAGGGGGCGGGGGGATGCGCCGAGGCACGACAGAGGGGGGCCCACTGGCCTCCAGAGCTGGGTAGGGCAGAGGGGCTGCAGGTGCAGGCTCGGGAACCCTGGGTGGTAGCGGGGCCGCAGCCTGCGGGAGCCTCTGCCCCTTCAGCACCAGCTCCTGCAGCTTCTCGGCCTTCACCCGGCGTGTGTGGGCCAGCTTCCGCCCGCTCTGGTAGGCGTCAATGAAGGCATCGAGAGGAAGCTCTCCATCCAGAAACTTCTCTGCCATATTCTGAAAGAGGCAGAAGAAACCTGGTGATGGGCAGGCTAGCAGAAGAGCTGGCCCTTACAGCCCCGGCTCAGGGAGCACTTCGGCCACCCCTCTTGGTGATGACCCGAGGAGCCGCGCTCTGCCACTTGTTCAGCAATGTAGGCTCAGGAGGTGCGCCTCGGCAAGAGCCACTAGGAGGCAAGCTGGTGGTCCTGCCGCCAGCTTGGGAAGGCCCCACCTTCCCAAACCACAAGCACAAGTAGGCAGCAGGCCTAGCCGGACCCGCCTCACAGTGAAGGGGAGCCCCAAGTTGCCAGGTTGCCCGTCCCGGAGAGGGGGCCCCTGCCCTAGTTCCACTTCTCTAGCCAAGTCAGCTGGAACCCAGCTCCTCCTGGCTTTCCACTTGGCTGCACCCTGACAGATGTGCTCTGGACAGGGTCAGCAGCAGAGAAACTGGCTTATGTTCATTAGGGCCTCGCCAGAGCCTGCTGGTTCATCAGACCAACAGACTGACCTGGCCACATGCTGCAGCCCCGACTGACTACAGATGCACAACATTCAGCCCTGTCACTTTCCATCCCCTGGTGAGGCTCAAGCCCAGTATTCGTCTGGCCATGTCCAAGAGGCTATGTAACACGAGCTGACCCCACAGCACAGCAGATGGTAACTGGACTGCTGGCACCCGTGACGTCAGCACTGATTCAGTGCGACTGACTTCACCACCCTGGGGCTCCCGGGACCCTCTCTGGCACTTGCCTGGACCACGATGCCAGCTTGTACTACCTCCTGCCCACAGAGAGGTGGGGCTCGCTGTCCTGGAGAAAGCAGACCTGTGGACTGGGGCATTCTGCCAAGGCACCTGGCCTTACCTCAGTGTCTTCTTCAATCTTGGCCCCTTCTGCTTGAAGAAGAGCTAACAAAGTCTCCAAGGAAGCACTGTTAGACTGTTTATCTGGAAGAAGTAAGAGACACGAAGTGGTAAAGGGCCTCCCCACCCATACGCCATCCCATTTCCCTGTCAAAGTCAGGCTCACTGGAACAATCTCACCCCTGAGAGCTGACTCTCTAGGAAGCTAAGTAAAGGCCTAAATTCACCAGAAGAATAAAAGCACAAAATAGGTGTCCAGGTGGCAGACTGAGGGCCAGCACATCACACAAGGCACACAGTGTCACCATCTGTCCCACAGGCAGGCTGTTTGTGAACACACGACAGTGATACTGTCATCATACGGTCTCATGTTCCCCAGTTTTGAGGGATACCTGACCAAGCACACACACCTGAAGGGTGTGGCTCAAATCCTTACATAGGTAGAAACCTGACAGGCATTCCCAGGGGGCTCCCTTGTGCCCATGCCCAGCCATGTCCTGGACACTGACCTCTGCCACCACAGGCAGGTTCTGCCTGGCTCTGGAGGCGGATGTCTACACCATGTTGGTGTCTCTCACTCAATACTGTGTCAGATCAAGGATCGCACAAATCACTGACCAGTTCTCTTTAATGATGTGTGGCATTCCACTGTGTCAATATCACCATTTACCCATCTGCACATGGACCTTTAGATTGTTTCCAAATTTAGCTACTATACATAAAACCACAATGCACTTTATTTTTTTAAACTTATCTTCTGAAAGACACAAACATCCACTGGCCAGGTATGTCCCCAGAGCTGGACTGCTGAGTCAGAGTGGCCCTGCCAAACGACTTTTCCAAGGTGGCTCTACCAACCTACTTTCCTATGGATGAGTTCACATCCTCACCAGCACCTGGCACTGCCAGTCTCTCCTTTTCTCCACTCGGGGCGGGTGTGGAAGAGTAAATGTTTACCTCTCACAATAAACACACCATACATCAGTGTAAATCGCACTGAAGAGGATGATTTTTAATGCAATTTCATTTAACCTCAATGTTCCCTGAAAGCTCTCAAAAGCACTCTGTACTCTCAGTAACATTCAATTCTTATGCCTCTGTTATGACTACAAATTAAAGTGTGACATTAAAATAATATTTTTAAATACCTTTATTTAATTTATTCATTTTTATGTGGTGCTGATGATTGAACCCAGTGCCTCATACGTGCCAGGCATGCATTCTACCACTGAGCTACAACCTCAGCCCCTAAAATATTTTTCACCATCAAATACATGGTAAAATGTTCGTTGAATAATTCAGAAAACTGCATTTTCTCTATACTATTTGGAGGAGTGGAATTTTGATTGCTAACCCCCAGACCTTTTTTTTTTTTTTAATATTTTCCAGCTGTAGATGGACACAATGTCTTTATTTTATTGCTTTGTATGTGGTGCTGAGGATCGAACCCAGGGCCTCACGCATGCGAGGCAAGCGCTCTACCGCTGAGCCACAGTCCCAGCCCCGAGACCTTTTATTTTTTATCTCAAGACAGGCTCTCAGTGCTGAGACTGGCCTGAAATCTGCGATCCTCCGCCTTGGCCTCTAGAATCACTGGAATCACAGACATAAGCCACTGCACAGGCAGGAATCTCCAATTTAAAAAGTAACAAGCTTCTTCGAAACTGGCAACACATCTTATCTTCTGCAGTACTGGGGTTGCAGCCAGGGGTGCGAGACCACTGAGCCACACGCCAGCCCGGTGTCCAACCCCACCCCCTGCCCCGGGTTTTGTTCCTCTCTCCTTTTCTTTTTGAGACAGTGTCTTGCTCAACTGTCCAGACTGGCCTTGAACTTGCAATCCCGCCTCAGCTGCCAGTCCCTGGGGTCCCGGGTACGGCACTGTGCCTGGCCTGGCAACGTCGTTCTATACATGAACTACTGCTTTGCTGTAGCAGAGTCACTGCCTTCATCAGATATGATTCCATAATATTTCTTTCCTAGTAGGGGAACAGCTTGAAAATGTATCCTTCCCCAACTCTCTTCTCAAAAGATTCCCCTGAAAAACAAAATTACCTAATTTGGTCTTCTTTATCTGATAGGCTTCAAAGAGAACCTGGAGTTCCTGGTATTTCTGGGTCAAGTGTGCTTTCCGAGTGTCCAGTTGGGGCTGATACAAAAGGTTTCCCTCTGCCAGGCTCCGGTTGCTGGCAAGCGTCATTTCTTTGTTAAGCTGAAGAGTCTGCGTCTATAAGAAACACAAGAGACGATGAGAACCACAGCATATTAGTCCATGGAAGGCCGGGGGGTCCCTGTGCCCACCTCCAGGAGCCTATTCTTCCTTGCTGGTCCAGGCTGGCACTACAGGCTGGGCAGACACTGCCAGCCCAGACCCAAGTCCCACTTGGGTCAGAGGGATGTCATCTGGATGCTGTTCCCCATTCTAAAGAGTAAGGCCAGCTTCCTTTCCAACATGCTTCCAGGATGGCTTTGCCCTGGACTCCAAGCCGAGCTTTCACTGCAATGATCTGCTGTGACTCGAATCCTTTACTACCACTGTGCTTGCAGAAGTAACGGCTGAAAGACACAGAGCTGGATTTATTCAAAACAAGTTTCTGCTGCTTAAGAGGAAGAATCGCTGTTATCAGAGGGAGACCAGTTGGCATAACGTCAACGCAGGCCTCCTAATCAGGCTCAGAGATCAGACAAGGCAGCCGAGGCACCTTTGGAAGGAACCAAGTTTACTGTAACCCGCTCCATTGTCTTTCCCAGCACCAGCCCTTCCAGGCTTCCCCCATCAGCAAAGCCTCAGGATGGGAAGGACTTATTTTATCCAATCAGGGTTTCCAGCGGTCCTTTCAAATGATGAGAACAGGCTATCTGGTAGATAAAGAAGGCCACCAGTGTAGACCTCCAGGGTAAGAGGTGAATGGGGAGTCTGAGGAAAAGGGAAGGTCAAAACTGACACAGTGTGCTTAAGGGAAAAAACCCACACTGTCATTCTCTTCATTAACTCGTGATCCGCTTCCTCTACCATGGCCTACCCACAGCCACTTCGCTTTCTGCATTTGAAGCTTCAACAGTACACCGTTCTTTTTTTTTTAATTTTTTTTAATTTTTTTTTTTTTTTTTTTAGTTGTAGATGGACACAATGTCTTTATTTTATTGCTCTGTATGTGGTGCTGAGGATCGAACCCAGGGCCTCACACATGCGAGGCAAGCGCTGTACCACTGAGCTACAACCCCAGCAGTACACCGTTCTTTATCCATTATCCAGGTCATGTCTGCGTTTCTCTTTAAGGAGCTCTTCTTAACCACACCCTAGTCATCTCATCTTCCCCTTAATATTTTCTGCCACCTCACCCAGTCCATGTTCACTACCACTTCCTTCCTTTTGGTACTTCTGGATAAGCTGCTTCTCCCCCACCTCCCACCACGCCCATTTGTTGCTCTTGCATAGTTCCCAGGAGACACAGACCCAGGCGGCCAGGTAGGCAGATACACAGACGCACGCACGTGCGCACACAGTATACTCAGCAAACCACCAGAAGAAAGAGGAAAAAAAGCAACCTCTCAATCAGGAAATCCCTAACCGCTGAGTAGGACTCTACTCAGCAGATAATCTGTCTCTCCCAGACACACAAGCTAGACCTAAAGGCCACTAAAAAGTAGCTTCAAACTGAAAGGATTTCAATCACAAAGGAGTATTAAACCTCCAGCTCAATACTATAAAAACTGGGAACACTCTCTCCAAAATTAATGCAGCAGCAACATTATCATCTTGTTCTGCTGCTTTTTGCAAGCAAGAAAGGTCTTGGAGTGGAAAGACCTGTTTTAACCTGGGTTCCTGGAAGGCAGGAGGGGGTCCTGCCCCCAAACCCCACCTTCCACCCCGCCCCCGCCCAGCACTGTGCTCTTTGCTCTGTGGACTGGTACCAAGGTCCTGCAGGGAAGTCTTTCCTTCAATTGTTAAGTCTTTTGAAAGAACAAACAAAACTAAACCATTGTACTCTCTTGAAAACAGCTGGGCATTTATACACACACGCACAATTATATAAATATATAAAAATATATAAATATATATAAAATTTTATATATATTTTATATATATATATAAAACTAAACATGTTAACTACACATGATCCAGAAATTATACTCCTGGAAATTCATCCCAGAAAAATGTAAGTTTACATACAAAAACCTGCACATGAGTGCTCTCAAAGGCGGAACAGCCCAATTCCTGAAGCAGGTTTTAGGTGCCTTTCACCAGGTGAATGGTTAAATAAACTGTGCTGATGCAGCCATACCATGGAATAGTATTCAGCAATTAAAACAACAACAAACAAACAAACCAGTATTGGAAACACAGGACCCTGGGAAAAAGATACAGGGAATTACATGGAGCAAAACCATGGAACTAACCCCAAAAGCCCATGTGCTCCGTGATTCCATGTATGTGGAATTCTTGAAAAAACACAATCATGTAAATGGAAAGCAGGTTAGTGTGTGGGGGATGTGATCCCCATGGTGATGGAAATGTTCTATGGTCTGTGTCCTGTGGGACCAGGGTCAATACCCTGGCTGCAAGAATTAGGTGTACTAGAATTTCACCCAACTCTGCCACTGGTGTAAATGAGGCAAAGGGGACACAGGGTCTCAGTATTATTTCTTACAGATGCATTCAAATCAATGATCCTCTCAAAGTTTAACTGTTAATAAATTTAACTGCTACTGAGATCTTTCCCTCCCATTGGCCTGACCTCATGGACAGTTAGGACCAGGACATGGGCTCCTGCTCCCAGACCTGCTGCTCTATGCACTTTATCATTCTGACTTCAATCAACTCTTTATTCAATAAATATTGACTGAGGGGCTGGGATTGTGGCTCAGTGGTAGAGCACTTGCCTCATGCATGAGGCACTGGGTTCAATCCTCAGCACCACATAAAAATAAATAAAATAAAGATATTGTGTCCATCTAAAACTAAAAAAAAAAATTTTAAATAAATAAATAAGCTGGGCGTGGTAGTGCATGCCTGTAATCCCAGCACTTAGGGAGACTGAGACAGGAGAATCGTGAGTTCAAAGCCAGCCTCGGCAATGGCGAGACACTAAGCAACTCAGTGAGACCCTGTCTCTACATAAAACACAAAATAGGGCTGGGGATGTGGCTCAGTGGTCGAGTGCCCCTGAGTTCAATCTCCAGCACCAAAAAATAGATAAATAAATAAATATTAACTGAGCAACTGTCATTTGTCAGGCTCTGAGGTAGGCACAGAGAATCAGGAACATGCCTGCGTAAGAGAGCTGAACACATCAGCCCTGGACTTGACAAACAAGTCTCTGGCACTTGGGTTTATTCTTCCTTCAAGTTCAGCCTCTCAGAGACCTCCCTGGTCATCCTATCTAAACCAGCACCCACATTCTATCATGACACAACTTATTTCATCAGTGAGACTCAAATTTGTTTTCATGCTGCCTGTCCTCCCTCTGGAATACACGCTGCATATCTGCAGTCTCTGGCCTGGTGGGTCACCTCGCACACAGCAAACACTCAGCAAAGACCTGCTGAATGAGTGAAGAGCCCCACTCCGACCCCAAAAAGCCAAAAGTCATTTGAGGCAAAATCTAGTCAAGGAAGGAGGATAACAAAACATAGTGTAAGAAAAGGCAGGGGCTGGGGATGCCACTCCATGACACAGTGCTTGCCTCACATACATGAGGTCCTGGGTTCTATGCCCAGTACTGCAAAAAAACAAGAAAAAAGGAAAAAAAGCATGAGCTGTGTCTGTCAAGGAATAAGAGCCTCAAATCCATTATGCAACAGATGGGCTCCCTAACTAGGTCACTTGGGAATGAGTCTATGTCGGGATGCACAGGGGTCACCCTTAGGGTAATTCCAAAAGCAGAATTTCCCTGGAAGTCCTAAGAAAGGGCAGCACAGTTAAGTGTAGGTCTCCCAAGGAGACCCCTGGGAAGGCAGCAGCACTCAAGCACTTGAATATTAAAATAAACAAATTCCAGGTGATTCCGACATACAGCTAGACTGAAAAACACTGCTTCGGTTTCACTGTAAAATATTCCACAAAAATAAATAAATAAATAAATCATCTTATTCTCATACAATATAGAAAGTCCTGTAAGAGAGGGACACAAACACAGGCTATAAGCAGGCCATTCATCTGACTAGGATACACAAGCGCAAAGGCGCCAGCCAGCAGGGGGCCAGACAACCAATGACAGCGACACTGCACCCAAGCTTCATATCCTCGGGCATTCAGATCTTTTCAAGTAGACACATCTGGCGACACACCCAGAGTGGCCTCCAGATGGGCAGCAGCAGCAAAGCCAGGACAAGTGCTGAGGGTGGGGGGAACTTTTCCCAAGCACGTGGACAGGCACACAGCACCCCTGTGATGCTGCCTCAGAGGTAGAAAAAGCCTTTCTCTTCAATATTCTTTTCCACTGTTCTAGTTGAAGAGAATGAAAAACACCCATTGGTTCATCTGCAAAGCAAAGGTAAGCTGGCAAGCTGCCCAGGCCAAGACCAGCATCCCCAAGAACCCGGTACACACCCCTCGGCAAGGCCCAAGAGGCAGCCCAATGTTCACCCCTCTCAGACCAAGGCCACCCTCTGCCTGTAACCCAATCTGTACCATCAATCTGAAGAGAGGGCCACTGTGTTTTAGGAACAGAGGACTAAAAAGGGCGGTGACTTGGGCTGGGGCTATGGCTCAGCGGTAGAGCGCTTGCCTAGGTGAGGCACTGGGTTCGAACCTCAGCACCACATAGAAAACTAAATAAATAAAAATAAAAACAATGTGTCTGCCTATAACTAAAAAAAAAAGGTGGCGACTTGCCTCAGGTCCTCTACATCAGGTAAGTACCAGCACACCTGAAACTGAAAACAGCAGTACTAACCAACCTCTTGATCTTTCTCATGATCCTTTTTCTTAACCATAAAGAAATCTTTTCAGGAAATAATTTCTCTGTGGTAAAGAAACATTTTTATACATGCATCCAGTTTCACTTCAGTTTCCTTTTTTCTTCTAAAGAAAAGAGATGCATGCTAGCAGCACTTATAATTAGGATCATTTGCATAAAGCTACTTCTGCTGTCTGAAGGACATTCATCCACAGTTAATACAGAGACCCCACAATGATAGAATTTTTTTTCTTTTCTCCACTTTTAACTCTCATAGTTAAAAGTTTGAGTCATGGGCTGGGATTATATAGCTCAGTGGTAGAGCGCTTGCCTCACATGCGTGAGGCCCTGGGTTCGATCCTCAGCACCACATACAAAGCAATAAAATAAAGACATTGTGTCCAATCTACAACTAAAAAAAATTAAAAAAAAAAAGTTTGAGTCATTACAATAATCATAGAATTTTACAGAAAAGTCATTTTCTTACATTTAAAAAACCTGATATAAATACAATCAGAAGGGTGAATGTTCTAAGAAACTGATTGTTTTAAAAATGAAAAAAAAATTATCCTGTCTCAAAATAAAAAAAATTAAAAGGGCTGGGGATATGGGTCAGTGGTTGAGTGCCTCTGGGTTCAATCTCTGGTACAAGGGAACAAGGATTTTTTTTTTTAACTTGTCCAAGGCAAAAATGTAGAGATACCTGTATCTCTTGGAATGCACACATTCGTGTATCAGTGCTCTGAGAGCACACATTCTGTCTCAAATGTACATATTGTTAATTTTTATTTTGGTTGAGGGACTATGGTAGAAAATAACCTCAGTTTTAAGAAGGGAAAGAGATATAAACTTCCTCTGCACACGCAATAGTTACAAATGCTAGGACACAGGGACGGAGACAGGAGACTGCCTGTGGCTCTGCTGGTCAGTGCCAGGTCAAAGGTTTGGGTTTCCAGTGGATGGTTTCCAAACCAGCGGCTTCTACAATGTGATATTCTGATGTGAGCTGGCCAGAGTCTAGCTCTTTCATCTATAATTATAACTGCTTTCCTAAACACAAGGCAGACAAATCTGTCTACATTTCCAAGCTAAATCTTCTTCATGAAAGAATACTCATGGCAGTCCATGACTCCCCCTCTACACTACAATAAAATCCTCATCAAATGATGTTTAGCAAAACAAATGACGTTTTTGAATTAGATTAGCAAATTTAAACAAATGAATGGTAATTCTTAATAGTACTGGAAGGTCTTTTAAATGCTTAAAATCCAGTGAACACTTGGGATATGGTATAGTTTACTTAAGTAAAAACAGAGGTATGCCCTCTCACCTATCACCATTTTCAGGCCTAGTATTTACACAACGTGAACAACCACACTCATTTTATTTAACAAGCAAACATTTTGTTAGACAACAAGCAGAAGCTCCAGCTAGACAGATAAGATACTCCCTTCCCTCATCTCTCTGCTCACACTAGCTGCTCAGCCCGGATCACTCTCCTGCCCAAATCTCTGCTGCAAATGCTACTTTGACCAAGGCCCTGATAATAGAATAGCTGTGGTTGTCTCTGAACTTCTCCTAGCCCCACCACCCCACACAATGCTAGACCCTCGGAGGTCCTCCTTTATCGATATATAATCTACATGAAGTATGGAGACATGTAGTCATAAGCCAAGGAAGCCAGCACCCACTAGAAGTCAGAGGCAGGGAATAAATTCTCCCTTCTAACCTACAGGGAGAACACGGGCACACTGATGTCAGATTTCTGGCCTCTAGAACTATGACAGGATACATTTCTGGTTTGTGCTTGTGGCGGTAGGGATTGAACCCAGAGCCTTACACATGCTAGGATACGAGGATGCAGCTTGCACTGGGCTACATCCCTAGCTCCATATTCCTGTTGTTTTAAGCCACAACATTTGTGGTGATTAGTTAGAGCAGCCAGAGAAAACTGGTCCAGTAATGGAATCTTCCACCTGGCCTTGAGATCCATTCCCCATTTTGCTCTGTGCCTCAGAGGCCAACTGACTTAACTATATTGACCACCTCAACAGGCCACTTTGCCCCGGCTCTGGTGGGCTCAGCAGTGGAAACCTAGGGTGGAAGGAGAAGAAAATGGTGGTGATGGGGGGTAGGATTCCCTTAGCCCTCTCCCCATGATGTGGTGACAGGCAGGCAAGCCCCTTTCTCCCTTTTCTGGTACAGTCCCATGGGCCTGGAGGAGGACACAACTATTGCCAATCCTGCACCAGCCCTTGGAGTCTCAACACATTCTCTCCCTGTAAGGAATTCCTCAAAGAGGTAGGGAGGGGAAAAGGAAGAAAAAAATAATCAAATCCCACAAATTGAACATGCCCGTGTCTTGCCAGAGCCTGACTGATTTAACTAGAGTTCCAGAGCTGTTGTCCCAAAGAAGTGAAGCGACATTTCAGCTCACATCTACCCTTTTGATAAAGACATTAAGCCCCTTAAGAGCAGAGCTGTGCCTTGCTCCTGCCCCTGGTCCTAGAACATAGCACAGTATCCAGACCACCAGAGACACATCACTAAAACGCTCAGTTTCACCCCTAAGAATCTTGGTTTTTTTTTTTTGTTTTTTTTTTTTTTTTGGTACTGGGGATTGAACTCAGGGGCACTTGAACACTGAGCCACATCCTCAGCCCTATTTTGTGTTTTATGTAGAGACAGGGTCTCACTGAGTTGCTTAGAGCCTCGCTATTGCTGAGGCTGGCTTTGAACTCGCAATTCTGCAGTCTCAGCCTCCCAAAATGCTGGGATTATAGGCAAGTGCCACTGAGCCTGGCTATCCCTAGAAATCTTGATAGTTGGGGCCTCGGGCCACTCTTGTCAGTTTTTGTTAAAATCTTGCTAAGCTCTTCTGAACATTAGCTTTGTTAAATGTTTATCAGATTTTTAAACAGTAACATCATAGATTAATGCTTATCATTACCCATGACAGATGTTGACTAGGAAACCACCTGAACTCTAAGTTGCCACAATAGTGACAACAATTTGGCAGAGAAACACACAGGGGAAAAAAATGGGATCATGAAAACCACTACTCTAAAACTAGACATGTAGCACCAGTGGAGAAACCTCAGGCACAAAGTGGCTTTGCATAATTCCTTTCTCTGCAGCTGACGTTGAGCATTCTCCAATTGCAAAGCTTATCAGTATGTGAGCACTGTATGAGTCTTGAAATCACCATAAAACTTCTGTTCTTTGACGACAGCTCACCATGGTCACAACAACATGCTCCAACACAGTAAACGGTGGCTCCATTCCTTTATTCAAGAAATACTTAGGAAGCACCCCCAAGTGCCAAGCTCTGGGAAGCCAATGATTAGAGATCAGTCCAGACCTCCAGAACCTCATGGTCAACATCATCCACATGCATGAGGCTCTGAGAGTTGCACTTAAGTCCAGGGGCAGGCTATTCATTTCCTCTGTGGTTGTATAGCCCTGCACACAGACTACATGTGCTCTTCAAATAAAGGAGCTCAAGAGAAAAACAAAGAAAACAAAAGCTGGTGTGAGTTTAAAGATCTATTAAATTAAGTAAGAAGTCACTGATAGAGATCTGGAAACTTCACTCTCACCAGCAACTTCCATTTATTTGTTGTTGTTGTTAACTACTGGGGATTGAACCCAGGGGCACTCTACCACTGGGCTGCATCCACAGCCCTTTTACTCCTCTTCGAGACAGGGCTTGGGTTTCCCAGGCTGGCCTCAGCTTGTGATCCTCCTGCTGCAGCCTCCTTAAGTAGCTGGGATCACAGGTGCTCACCAGCTAGCATCTTCCACATTTCAAGATTTTAACATTTCAATATCTGCTAACACGTACTGTGTTGTGCAACTTTCTCTTCATATTATTATCTTCATTTCATCCTCTGATAAAAGGCAAATCTGTCTTCATTTTTTGCCCAGGACAAAGGAAATGTAATTTTATGGAAGTTAAGTGACCTGCTATGATACCACCAGGATATTTTGCCTCTGTGTGTCTTCTACATGATTCTGCCATAGAATCTAATGGAGACTCACTAGTTCACTATCATCAATTTTCAAGTTCCAAGAATCACCTATATTTCACTCCTACTTACATCTTTTATTTAACTTTATATTGAGAACATTATCAAACACAAAGCAAAAGTAGAGAGATAGGTATGGGTAACTTTTCCCCTGGAGTCAACAATGAGCAAAACCTATCAATCTCTGTTCTATCCTCTCACTTTTTCCCATTTCTTTCCCCAACTCCCTCAGGGTTGGGGATCAAATCCAGGGCCTTGCACATGCTAGGCAAGCACTCTGCCACTGAGCCACAAACCCAGTTCTTATTTAAAAAAAAAAAAAAAAAAGTTCCTGATTTTTTTTTTTTGGAAAGCCAACTTTTCAAAGATTAAGTTAGTGCCTAAGTAATCCCCTCAAATGACCAATAAATAAGCTTGGTCATTTTTTATCATTGGTCCAAGTGACCGAAAGTCGTCTTAATCTTTTGATGTGTTTCAATCAGCTGCAGTCAGCCACTCTGATGTTCAAATTGCCATTGTGGCCCACTCGGACCCTTCCAGCCCGCTCTGAGGTTGACGTCATTGCTCTCCAGACCTCCAGTACACCCACTGTCGTGCTGGCCTAGCCCTTCTCAAAGGAATTCTAGTTACTCTAGGTAGGAAACCTCTTTTAATTTTGAACTCTTCCTCTCCAGATAAAATTAAATTCCAAGTTTTCTATAATACACAGGTGAAAAAGAAACAAATCTTAGCTCTTGTACCTTTCCACTAGTAAAAGAGTTCAGATTCTAGTAAGACCTTAAATACAACAGGCTTATGAATTAGGTGATAAAGAAAGGCAGTCAGCAACATTAATTGTGTCTCCTTTTATTGTATTACATTTTACTTAACTCACCAATTAATTTTAAGTAAAGTTTGCCAAAGTCACAGGCAATTAGAGTTTGGGCTTGACATTAAAGGTTAGGTTATTAGAAAGCCCAACCTCATTTTCCATTCAGAAGTACCTTATCAGTGATGAACCTCACCACGCTCTCCAACTGACTTCTGGTTTTCAGATAAAACCTGTAATCCAAGCCCATTATATCCCAGGAGTGAGCCGGGCGCAGTGGTTCACGCCTGTAATCTCAGCACTTAGGGAGGCTGAGACAGGAGAATCGCTAGTTCAAAGCCAGCCTCAGCAACGGTGAGGCGCTAAGCAACTCAGTGAGACCCTGTCTCTACATAAAACACAAAATAGGACTGGGGATGTGGCTCAGTGGTTGAGTGCCCCTGAGTTCAATCCCTGGCACCAATAAAAAGGATATCCCAGGGGTGTACTGTAAACACAACCTAATATGACTTGGTTCAGTTCGAATCTTCCTTTAGTCCTACTGAAGGAGAAAAAAAAAAAAAGAAAGCTGCAGAGTTAGACTGTTTTAACATGGTGACAAAATTAAAGACTTGAAAATACAGCTAAAGAATCACAGAACATTATGAAACTCTCCTAAAATACAACTAGCCCGGGGGCTGTGTGAAACCATCTCCAAGGCTACAGCCTACTCAGGAAGGAAATTTATTGGCTGCTTATCCAAAGTTGCACCAAAACAACCCACTCAACAAACAGAACATGTTACGTCCAATTATCAAATTAATAGGTATCTTATTTTTTATTAAAAACTGTCAAAAACTTGAGATGAAATTTGCTTCTCTCTGAAAGTAGCAGGCAATGGTATCCAAACTCATTCCCTTCCATGTGAAGGGGCCTGTATCTAAAAATCATTCGCTTAATTCAAGTGACTACAAAAATGAAAAAAGCTAGGCTCAAAAATCAATGGACCGGGGCTGGGATTGTGGCTCAGTGGCAGAGTGCTTGCCTTGCACGTATAAGACACTGGGTTCAATCCTCAGCACCATATAAAAATAAATAAATAAAGGTATTGTGTCCATCTACAACTAAAAAAAAAAAAAAATTTTTTTTTGAATAAATGGACCATGGGCTGGGGTTGTGGTAGAGTGCTTGCCTAGCACGTGTGAGGCACTGGGTTCGATTCTCAGCACCACATATAAATACATGAATAAAATAAAGGTCCATCAACATCTGAAAAAATATTTTAAAAATACAATAAAATAAAATAAATGGGCCAGTCCTAAAGAAATAAAGTAATCTCAGGCACACACAATTTGGCAGTTTTCTACATTTGGCAGGCACAACATACTAGGTGTTTGTTTATTCCTAGAAGACTTATTTCCTAATATTCAGAGAAAATACAAGCTTTCCCTACTTCTTGGGCTTATTATTTGGAAAATGATGTGAATAACAAGGAAATATAACAACAGGTGTGAATGGTTCTGGTAATTGTACATGCTATAAAATGTCACTTTATTAGACTCCCTGGCCATATAACAACTGGAAACTGGGGTAAAGGAGAGGAGTGAGGATCAGAAGACAGGATGGGCCACCACACTGGTCACAATGCTAACTGCCTTTGTCCCTAGTTGCCCAAAAGCAGAGAGTTGTCACACTTAGCCCCACCCTAGGCCTATTCACAATCTCAGCAGTTGAACCTGGGAATCCTCCACCACACAGAACTCAGAACCAGTTAACCAAGCAGTTTCGTAAAAGCACAAGTACATTAAATAAACATTTTAAAGATATACTTATGTGCACCCCCTTCTTGGTGGTGGTACTGGGACGAACCCAATGGTACTCTATCACTGCACTACATCCCCAGCCTTTTTAATTTTTATTTTGGGACAGGATTCCTCTAAGTTGCTCAATGATCAACAATCATACTCAACGATCCTTCTGCCCCAGCCTCCCAAGTCTCTGGGATTACAGACAGGCGTGTGCCACCACACTTAACTGAACCAAGTCCACTAGTTTTCTTTCTCACATAGACTACATCCTTTCACATGGAGTGAGAACTCAGACACTACTTGAGGAATGGGAAAGTGCAATCCAGGAATTCTTCAATTTTTCCTCAATCCAGTGCACATTTAATTAACCAGTGAGTTTTTTTTTCCCTAGGGAAACCCTTTATATTAACTCTTTCTAAAGCACTCCATTTACAGTTTTCACAGAAACTCTTTTTCCTTGTCACCACTCATCAGTTGCCAGAGTATTTACTGCAATCACATAATTATTAAACAAGTAAAACCAAAATAAAGAGATGTGAGAGCAAACAAATTTGGACCACAAATAAGTACACAACTCCAGCGTGGGAACAGAAATGCCCAGGTATCTCACCATGATGGGAGGGGGTGGGGGACAGACCAGTCACTATTTTCAATGAAGAGCATGAAGCACGGAGAGGGGTCAATTAATAGCTTCTACTGTAATTTAAAAATCAAGAGCCTCTTCTTATAGCCAGATGAGGTCGTGCACACCTGAAATCCCAGCTACTTGGGAGGCTGAGTCGAGAGAAGTACAAGTTCCAGGCCAAGCTCAGCAACTTAGTGCGCCTTGTCTCAAAATTAATAAGAAGCCGGGCGCGGTAGTGCAAGCCTATACTCCCAGCACTTCGGGAGGCTGAGACAGGAGAATTGTGAGTTCAAAGCCAGCCTCAGCAACAGTGAGGTGCTAAGCAACGCAGTGAGACCCTGTCTCTACATAAAACACAAAATAGGGCTGGGGATGTGGCTCAGTGGTCGAGTGCCTCTGAGTTCAATCCTCAGTACCAAAAAAACAAAAAAAAAATTAAACAAGAAAAAGGCCAGGATGCAGCCCAGTGGAACAGCACCCCTGGGTTCAATTCAAAAACAAAACAAAAAACCTCTCCATTCCTCCCCTTCCCCCCAAAAAAAGCAGCCTATATGAAAGACAGAATTCCTAAATGCTGGTTTAGTTGTTGTTCTTTTTCTTTTTTTTGGTACTGGAGATTGAATCCAGGGGTACTTTACCACTAAGCTACATTCCTGGTCTTTTTTATTTTGAGAAAGGGTCTCATTAAGTTGCTAAGGGTCTCACTAAGTTGCTGAGGCTGTCCTTGAACTTGCAATCCGCCTGCCTTAGTTTCCCAGGTTGCTGGGACTACAGATGTATGCCACTGTGCCTGTTTGAACTCTGATGTTTATTTGTGGTTTCTGGCTAGAACCAGCGACCAAAGCAGCCAATGTTTATTAAGAGATTAGTGGGGGCTGGGGCTGGGGCTGTAGCTCAGTGGCAGAGCGCTTGCCTAGCATGTGTGACACACTAGGTTCAATCCTTAGCATCACATTAAAAAAATAAATAAAATAAAGACATTCTGAGCCGGGCCCAGTGGCTCAAGCCTGTAATCCCAGCACTTAGGGAGGCTGAGACAGGAGAATAGCTAGTTCAAAGCCAGCCTCAGCAACGGGAAGGTGCTAAATAACTCAGTGAGACCCTGTCTCTACATAAAACACAAAATAGAGCTGGGGATGTGGCTCAGTGGTCGAGTACCCCTGAGTTCAATCCCCAGTAACGAAAAAATAAATTAATTAATTAATTCAGACATTCTGTCCATCTGCAACTACAGAAATTTTTTTTAAAAAGAGGATTAGCGGGTTTTCCTCATCTCTCTTTTAACTGCAATTTCAAGAAATTCATGTATAAGTATTTTCAGACTAGTCTTTACATAAGTGCAAATAAGAAAATGCCTGTCAGGTAGATCCTGAATTTATCTATTAAGACTGTATCTGGCTGGGTGCGGTGGTGCTCGCCTGTAATCCCAGCAAGGTGAAGCAGGAAGATCTAGAGTTCAAAGCCAACAGAGCAGCTAAGTAACTCAGTGAGACTCTGTTTCTAAGTAAAATATAAAAAAGGGCTGAGGATGCGGCTCAGTGGTTTAGTGCCCTAGAGGTCAATCCCCAGTACCCCCCCACCAAAAAAGACTGTATCTTGATAGTTTTGCTCTTACATTTAATAAAACATCATGATATAAATTTTTTACGACTACTGAGAATTTTCTCATGACTGCAATTTCTTCTCTTCAATATGAGAAAATGCTATTCTAATAATGGGATTTTTTCAGTCCATGGGTGGAGAAAAGGATTAATTAAAGGAGAATCGGTTACTCTAGATTACTCCACTTAAATCCCATAACAACAAGCTGCGAACGCTGCAGCAGTGCACACCTGTGATCCCAGCGACTTGGGGGGCCGAAGCAGGAGAAACCAAGTCTGAGGGCAGCCTCAGCAGCTTAGTAAGACCCTGTCTCAACATAAAAAGGGCTGGGCATGTACAGCTCAGTGGTAAAGCGCTCCTAGGTTCAATCCCTAGTATCAAGATCAATCAATCCAATCATTCAAGCTACACAATTATACCTGATGAAGGGAACTGGACATTTTACCCAAAAGGATTGCCTTAGATATATGTGTTAGTCGGTTTTCTATCAGTATAACAACATACAAAGAAAAAAATTGTTTTGGCTCACAGTTTTGGAGGTTCCAGTTCACAATCAGGCAGACCCAGTGCTTTTAGGCATTTGGGGGGGAGCATCTGGGAGAGAAAAGCTGCTCCCCTTATGCTCAGGAAGCAAAAGAGCAGGTAGGCATCCAGGATCCCTCAATCCCCTTTGCAGTCCCAAGAGGCTCCATCTCTTAAGGGTAGTAATCATACAACTCTGGTGACTAAGCCTTTAACAAGCCTATGTGGGACACTCAAGATTCAAACTATGACAAAAAGTTAAGACTTAACTCATTTTGGTTTGAAAAATACCAGATACTTCCCTGCCTTCTTAAGCAGACTTCATGAAACTAAGGTAGCCTTTCCTTGATGAAACAGAAATACCATTATGAATATCCAGCAACAACTACATTTTCTAGATGGACCAGTACCCTTAGGCTATGGAAACAGACAGATAAGATGATGTGTGTAGCCAGGCACAGTGGCACATGCCTCTACTCCCAGCGGCTAGGGAGGCTGAGGCAGGAAGATCGTGAGTCCAAAGCCAGCCTCAGCAACTCAGCGAGACTCTGCTTCTAAATTAAAAAAAGAAAAAACAGACTGGGGATGTGACTTAGCCATTAAGCACCCCTGGGTTCAATCCCAGGTACCAGAAAAAGATAAAAAAAAAAAGATGTGTGTCAACTGTTTAACACTGTGCCTGGCGATAAAAAATCCATAAATGAAGCCATTTCTGTTGCTCGTACTGTAATGTGGGGCTGTGTAATATGGGGTATCATCTCCCTTTGAGCTGATTTGAGAATGGTGACAATGCTTACATGAACAAGGGGTCCATGGTAAAGAGATCTGGAAGCCAGTGAGTTAAAGGGGGGTTGGTCTTGTCTGCCTGCCTGCTTGCTTTGCTGCTTTCTCACTGCTGGGATACGTGGTGGAGCTCTCGAGGGCTCATGTGGATATAGGTAGTAGTATTCTCAGACTTACTTGATTGCAGGACCTCTGTGGAGAATCTTATGGGACAGGGTTCCTGGGGCCTGCTTTGGCAAATGCTTATTTAGGCTTCCATTTATTGGGTTTTTATTGCCAGGAACAGTGTTAAACAGTTGACACACATCTTATTTCTTTCTTTTTTTGGTACCAGGGATTGAACCCAGAGGCACTTAATGACTGAGTCACATCCCCAGTCTGGTTTTTTTGTTTTGATATTTTTATTTAGAAGCAGGGTCTCGCTGAGTTGCTCAGGGTTTCGCTAAGTTGCTGAGGCTGGCTTTGGACTCACGATCTTCCTGCCTCAGGCTCCCTAGCCTCTGGGACTAGAGGCATGCACCAGTGTGCCTGGCTACACACATCATCTTATTTAATCCACAGAATAACTCCATAAGAATATTAAATTTCTGGCTTTGTTTTTTTTTTAATTTTTTTAGTTGTAGATGGATGCAATATCTTTATTTTATTTATTTATATTTATGTGGTGCTGAGGATTAAACTCAGTGACTCATGCATGCGAGTCAAGCATTCTACCACTGAGCTACAACCCCAGCCCTGGTTTTTATTAAGAGAAAGGATCTTGCTGTGTTGTCTAGATTGGCTTTGAATGCACGACTCTGCTGCCTCAACCTCCTAAATGGCTGGGACCACAGGCATGCACCACCACATCCACCTTAGATACTATTATTAATACTGCTAAATTAATGATGAGGAAAGTGGCATTTAGGAAGATTTAATTACTTGCCCCAAAGTTTACTAAAAATCCAAATATTGTGTTAACCACTATACTTTTTTTTTTAAATATTTTGTTTAGTTGTAGATGAACACAATATCTTTATTTATTTATTTTTTATGTGGTGCTGAGGATGGAACCCAGTGCCTCACGTATGCGAGGCAAGCGCTCAACCGCTGAGCCATAACCCCAGCCCCTTAACCACTATACTTAATAGCTAACTTCCCAATTTTAATGGTTTTTGTTGAGGGAAGGGAATACTGGGGATTAAACTCAGAGGTACTAGACCACTGGGCCCCATCCCCAGCCCTATTTTGTGTTTTATGTAGAGACAGGGGCTCCCTGAGTTGCTTAGCACCTCGCTGTTGCTGAGGCTGGCTCTGAACTCGCGATTGTCCTCTCAGCCTCCCAAAGTGCTGGGATTATAGGCGTGCGCCAGTGCACCCGGCCCATGCATTTTTATAACTAACTTTTACATTTCTATCATATATTTCTTCAACAGTCCTATGGATTGAACCCAGGACCTTGTACATGCTAGGGAAGCACTCTACCACTGAGCTACATCCCCAGTCGATTTTACTTTGAGACAAGGTCTCACCAAATTGCCCAGGCTGACTTTGAACTTATAATCCTCCTGCTTCATCCTTCTGGGTAGCTGGGCTTACAGGTATGCCCCATGTGCCTAGCTGTCATTCACTGCCAAGTGGGTGTGTGCATGTTTTGCTGGAGATTGAAGCCAGTGCCTCACACATGCGTATCAAGTGTTCTACCACTGAGCCCCAACCCATGTCATATGTTTTTTGATGTTACTGGCTCTACTAGTTTTTCCCTACATCCTTTTAAAATGTGCCACTGACAGATACATCACATGACCAAGTATATTATTATTCAAACCCAGCAAAGCAAGACTTAGCAGGCTCTGCTCTGAGTTCAGCCTATGCCCTCAAAGTCCATTATTCTGACTACCCGAAGTTCAATTTTATCAATTCTCTTTCAACTTCTAACTGATCTCCCTGCTTTCCAGTCTTATCTCCCTCAAATCCCTCCTTCCCCTGGCTGCCAGAGTCGTCTACATAAATAAAGGGTGACCAATCGCAGCGCTCCTGACTAAATCCTCCAGTGGCTCTCAGCTCCTCAATACTGCAGCTCATGAGGCCATCTGGTCCCTTCCTGCCACTCTGGCCTTATCCCCCACGATTCCCTCCGCTGGTCCCTCCCTCAAAGCCTGTAATAATTCTGTGTCCTCTTTCTCCTGCTTCTTTCCTCTGGGCTTTTGTTCCTGCCGCCCACCCCCACGCGCTGGAGCCCTGCTCCCTCACTACCTGGTTAACTCTAATTCATCCTCTGAATCACAGCTCATGATTCATCTCCTCCCGAAACATTCCCTGCTGACTTCCCTCACCCACCAAAAGTTTGTTGGGTCTCCTGCCAACTAGGGTGTGTAGGCTTTGCTACTATGTATCATGTACAATGTTCTATGACATTGGCTTTTGCATACCTGCAGGAAGGCATAGCTCAGTGGTTCAATCTCCAGCAAAGAAAGGAGAGGAACAGAAGCAAAGGATGAAGGGAGGAAAGGAAGAAAGAAAACAGTGACTTACTGGTTTCACATCTCCAAAGTCATACACACTATGTTCTCCATAAAGGTTAGGTAAATAAATACATTTTCTTGAACTCAGTAGTGTTCACATTAATGCAAACTGCTACGGGGGTGAACATTAATTAGCACCCACAGTGTCCCTCCACCCCACAAGGCACTGCGCCACAGACAGGAATATAACCTCAAGGATATGAACACAACCCTAACTTTACCAAGCCATTAGTTAACCTTGGCAATAACAAAAGGTTTGGTTTAAAAAGAAACATTATCTGGGCACAGTGGCACATGCCTGTGACACTAGCAGCTCAGGAGGATCGTGCCCTCAGCAACTGGGCAAAGCCCTAAGCAACTCAGTGAGACCCTGAATCAAAATAAATAAATAAGAAAAGAAACATTAACTATGACACAGTTTGAGGTATAACTATTCAAATATCTATTTTTCACAAAGTTCCTCACAATTCTATGAGAAATACTTTCAAAAGCTTCCCACTGACATGCTGTAATGTAACCTAGAAACAAGAAAGCCCCAAGCCCACCTCTCTACTTCCATTCTTCCTCGTGAAGAAATTCTACAAAGAACTTTCCTCTGCCTTTGGACCACTGGGTAAGAGTTTTCCTGAACAATGATGGAATCTGAAAACTCACCTTGCTGAGGAAGGAAATAAACCAAATACAACTCTTGTCTAAGCATGTTCTCGGCACCAGTGATTACCCAGCCAACGGTGGCTGACACAGGTCTTTGCAGATAAGCTTGCACTGTGTACTTGGCATGAACCTCCACAAAAACATTCTGCTATAAATACTGGGGAAAGAAAAAAAAAAAAAGCGAAATAACCAACACAGCTGGTCTGCCTGAGCTCAAGGGCACATCCATTCTGCCCATGAGGGGCGTGGTTCAGTTCAGTCTAGTCTACCCAGAAGTTCCCCTTTTGGCCAGTCTGATGTATTCACAAGCGCTGTTTTTTTGTTGTTGTTTTGTTTTTTAAAAAGGTCCATTTGCCTGTAAAATAAGGTCATTGGACTTGTTTTTTTCTGCTCTGCAATGGCACCTTCTCCCAACTCATTAATTACTCCTAATGGCTTTTCAAACTTTATATTTCCCTTGATTTCGACAAGCACTCAGAAGAGCCAAGTGTGGTGGCACACACCTGTAATTCTAGCAACTTGGGAGGCTGAGGCAGGAGGATTACTGTTTGAGGCCAGCCTGGGCAACTCAGTAAGACCCTGTGTTAAAATAAAAAAAGGGGGGCTGGGATTGTAGCTCAGCGGTAGAGCGCTTGCCTCGCATGCGTGAGTCCCTGGGTTCGATCCTCAGCACCACATACAAAGCAATAAAATAAAGACATTGTGTCCATCAACAACTAAAAAATATTTAAAAAAAAATAAATAAAATAAAATAAAAAAAGGGCTGCGGATGCAGCTCAGAGCTAGAACACCCGAGTTCCATCCCCAGTACTACACGGGGACGCTCCCACCTGCTCGACAGGGTCACACAGCTGCTAACCCTGACCCTCACACTCTAACAATGACTCCCTCTGCCTGCCTTCTTGGCTCACTGTGCCCATTCTCCTACTGGTCCACTTGAACCCCAGTCACTTCACTCACGCAGCAGCACCAAGTGGGTACATCCTTTGTGTCAGGCTAAATGTGCTGAACACCAAATTAAAAACATAAACATGACAAAATAGAGCCCCTATGCTAGCTGAGGACACAGAGAAGTAAGTGACTTATAAAATGGGTGTTAAGTGCAACAGAAGAAGTAACAAAGGAGCTGGGCGCGGCGGCACAAGCCTGTAATCCCAGCACTTAGGGAGGCTGAGATAGGAGAATTGTAAGTTCAAAGTCAGCCTCAGCAACAGCAAGGCGCTAAGCAACTCAGTGAGACCCTGTCTCTACATAAAACACAAAATAGGGCTGGGGATGTGGCTCAGTGGTCGAGTGCCCTTGAGTTCAATCCCCAGTACCAAAAAAAAAAAAAAGATAGTAACCAAGGAGGTTAAGGGACCCCGACTCTGTGACTAAGGTCGGGGAGAGCTTTATACGAGAAAGCTGTGAAGCCCTTCACAGGACGGGAGGGGAAATGAAGCTGGCCCCCCCTCTACCAGAGCCCCAGCTTCTACCCTGACTGCTTCTCAACCTGCACTTCCCATCGCTGCCTCTGGCCTGGTCTCCCGGGGTCAGTCACACTCTAAGGCCAGATGAATCTTCCCCAAGTGCAACTCTTATTCCACTGCTCCTCTGCTCCCTGCCACATTAACTACCACGAGCTCATGCCCTGCATTCCGCCCTCACCAGCCTTAGTTCTTGTCACTTCCCCACACATAAGCAAATCCCATCTGGCCACAGTAGATGGGAACTCACTAATCACAGCCTGTCCCCCGCCTTTTTGTCTCTGTGCTTCTGCTCCTGCTGTCACTTCTTTCCGATCCCCTATTTTGTCCCTCAAAATCCTTCTTAGAAAAATAAATACCTAAGTCAAGACAATGGATGGGGACAGGGAGGGGGGTGTTAGGACAGTAAATATAGGGTGCTTTATGTGAGGGATGATAGCACTTACCTCCTAAGCTGGATGACAGGCACAGAGATGTTCTTTTTTTTTTTTTTTAATTTTTTTTTTAGTTGTTGATGGATCTTTATTTTATTCATTTATTATTTATATGTGGTGCTGAGGATCGAACCCAGTGCCTCACGCATGCTAGGCAAGCGCTCTACCACTGAGCTACAGCCCCAGCCCCAGAGATGTTGTTTATACTATTCTCTGTGCCTTCTGGTAGGCATTATTGTATTTAATAATTTATTTTCTTAAAGTTTATCCACCTAGCAAAGTCCACTGTTTTACATGAGAAACCTAATCTAGGCAGAGAGCTTCTTTTCATTTGACCTTCAATGTCACTTACAATTGACATCTGGGCTTCTTCCATTCTCTTTAAAAAAAAAAATTGTAGTTAAAATATACATAAAATTAGCTGGGCGTGGCGGCGCACACCTATAATCCCAGCAGTTTGGGAGGCTGAGACAAGAATCGCCAAGTTCAAAGCCAGCCTCAGCAACAGCGAGGCACTAAGCAACTCAGTGAGACCCTGTCTCTACATAAATACAAAATAGGGCTGAGGATGTGGCTCAGCGGTCGAGTACCCCTGAGTTCAATCCCTGGTACCAAAATATATATATATACACACACACAAACACATACACATACACACACACAAAATTTATAAACCATTTTAGCCAGGCATGGTAGTGGACACCTGTAATCCCAGCAACTTGGGAGGCTGAGGTAGGAGGCTCACATGTTTGAGGCCAGCCTCAGCAACTTAGTGAGAACCTGTCTCAAAAAGGGGAGACCCCACTGGGGATATAACTCAGTGATAAAGCACCTTTAGGTCAAATCCCCAGTACCCTTGCCCCCAAATTCACCATTTTTAAAAAATATTTTTTTAGTTGTAGATGGACACAATACCTTTATTTTATTTATTTATTTATTTATTTACTTACTTATTTACTTATTTATTTATTTTTATGTGGTGCTGAGAATCAAACCTAGTGCCTCACACATGCTAGGCAAGTGATCCACCACTGAGCCACAATCCCAGCCCCCAAATTCACCATTTTAACCACTTTAAAGAGTATGATTCCGTAACATTAAGTATACTCACATTACTGTGCCACAATCCACTTTTGTGATTCCTTCTACCTTCCCAAGCTGAAACTCTAAGCCTCTATGTTTAAAAATGTTTAGGTACTTGGTTTAGTCCCAAATTTTCCTACAGGGATTATGTCCTATTGTCCGACTGGTGTTTCCTTTATAATGCCTTGCATCCAGTAAGTGCCCAAGAGCTTGGAACTGAAATGGAATCTTCCATTTGGACAGTAAAGATACTGTGTCTTTTAGTTTTAGCAATAATAGCCAGTAATAACTACTTACCAAGTGTTCACTTTGTGCTAGGTACCATGTTAAGTATCTTACAAATTTACTTAATCTACCCAACAGCTCTGTGAAGTAAGCTATTGTTATTATCCCCTTTATTTCTAACAAGGAAACTACAACTGGAAAGACTAAAATGCTTGCCAAAGGTCGCACCACTAGTATCAAAAGCCAGTTCTGACTCTAGTATCAGTGCTATACTACCCCCACTACACTAAAACTACAAAAGACGTAAAGACCAATTAAATAAAGTAAGTGGATCAAATTTCAGCTAAGGCAATCCAACAATTCTGAAAATCTCTTATTAAAGAAAGGGAGCGCTGGGAACAGTGGTGCATGCCTAGAATCCCAGCAACTCAGGAGGCTGAGGCAGGAGGATCACATGTTCAAAGCCAGCCTCAGCAACTTAGGCCTTAGTCAACTAAATGAGACCCTGTCTCAAAATAAAAAGTAGAAAAAGGGCTGGGGTGTTGCCCAGTGGTTAAGCACCCCTGGGTTCAATCCCTGGTATTAAAAAAAGAAAAGGAGCTAGCCTCTACTGAACGCTTCCTCTGTGCCAAGTGCTAATATTTAGCCTCACAAGAACTCTAGAAGGCAGGCATTATTACTGTCCTCACTTTACAGCTAAGGAAACTGAAGCATAGAGAATTTAACTTAAATTTGGTCACACAACTCTCACTACATTCTTACCACATCAGGATGCCTCCTTGAAAAGAAAAAGAAAACATAAAATGAGAATTTCAGAAGATATTCCTGGGCACAGGAATTTTTTTACTCAAATGATCCATAAAAGACTGAACCATAGGGGCTGAGGTTGTGGTTCAGTGGCAGAGCACTTGCCTCACACATGTGAGGCACTGGGTTCGATCCTCAGCACCACATAAAAATAAAGAAAGAAAGATATTGTATCCATCTACAACTAAAAAAAAAAATAAACAAAATAAAGACGCTGTGTCCATGTATAACTAAAAAATATTAAAAAAAAAAAAAAGACTGACCCATAAAAGTTAAAGCCTTTACATGTACAATAATGATCATACAACAGGGATAGAAAAGAACTCCAGTGGTATACACTCAAATGAGTTCAAATGTTGGCTTTTAAAAACCAAAATCCCACCATTCATTCAGCCTGTGTGTCTAGGAAGGAGCCCGGGATTTGAAGCAAGAGTGCTACATCTCAACAAGCCTTTGTAATTCCTATAGTAGCTCTCCCAACTTGCACACAAATCATAGCCCACAGGCCTTAGTAAGTGACTTCTTCTAGACCAAAGTTCATTACTTCCTACGAAACAATCTGTCTTTCAGACCCCTGGCATTTTTACTTGCGGGCATTTTCACTCACCACAGGAACAAAGATCCAGAATTGAATCATTAGTGGAACTGTTAGTGAGCACCAACCAAACAACATTTCCTTACAAAGTACATAGGGAGAAGTGACCCAAGAGGCCTGATTTACTTGCCTAGTTCCCTAAGTGGCAGTTCCTTTTAAGGGAGTGCCCTGTCAGTCCAATGGGGTTAATGTGGACAGATAAAGGAACATTCCACTGCCATGTAAAAATAACTTTAAATGAAAATAAAAATGAGCTGAGTACAGCAGCATACCCCTATAATCCCAGCTAGTTAGAAGGCTGCTGCAGAGGATTGCGAATCTGAGGTCAGCCAAGGCAAAACGGTGAGACCCAGTCTCATAAAAAAAAATGAGTAAAAATTCAAAAATTAAAACATATGCAGGGGCTGGGGTTGTGGCGCAGTGGTAGCGTGCTCGCCTAGCACGCATAAGGCACTGGGTTCGATCCTCAGCACCACATAAAAATAAAATAAAGATATTCTGTCCACCTACAACTAAAAAATAAATATTTAAAAAAAAAAAAAAAAAAAAACATATGCATATGGCCAGGTGTGGTGGCACATGCCTGTAATCCCAGCAACTGGGGGTAGGGTAGGGGCCTGAGGCAGTAGGATCACAAGTTTGTGCCCAGCCTCAGCAACTTAGCAAGACCCAAAGCAACTTAGCAAGACCCTGTCTCAAAATAAAAAATAAAGTAAAAAGAGCTGGGAATGTGGCTCAGTGGTTAAGTGCCCCTGGGTTTAATCCCCAGTACTAAAAAAAAAAAAGGTACATGAAAGGTCAGCCCACAGCAAACAATCTTTAAGGATATACTACATTTAGGGAACTGTATAATGGACAGGGTAAACAAGAAAAGAAGAAAACACATGGGCCCACAAAGTCTATAGCTCCAACATCATTTTAATGTCTTGACCTGCGTCAAAATTCATATACCACAATTAAAACAATATAAGTGAAGCATAATGCACAGCTGCATTTAAACCTAACC